>SNQJ01S0015758.1:160911-183768 GCA_010110895.2 Picea sitchensis
GGAGATCTAAATCTACAGGTAGATCTAAGTCTCCAGGAAAATATTTGAGGAAATGTTGGAAGTGTGGTAAAACATGGCATTATAAGAAAGATTGCAAGTCTAATAAGGTTGATAAACCAAAGGGATCCGATAATACCTCTTCCACAGAGGCAAAAACCTCCACTGAAGAAGGAGGTGATGTTTACTTGGCATCTACAAGTACACATGCAAACCATGGTGCATGGTTAATCGACTCAGGTGCGTCATATCATATGACTCCTCATAGGGAGTAGTTTTGTGAATATGAAAAATATGATGGTGGTGATGTATTCCTAGGAGATGACTCGACAACCAAAATCATGGGATGCGGAAGGGTTAAGTTGTTGCTAAAAGATGGGAAGGATTATAAATCTCCCTGGGGTTTTCACATTCCAAAACTAGCCAGGAGCCTAATATCTGTAAGCAAGTTGGATGATGTAGGAGTGGATATTGTATTGGGAAAGGGAACTTGCAAGATGGTACGAGGAGAAATGGTGTTGATGAGGGGAGTTTGGTGTGGAACTCTATACAATTTGTTGGGAATAACTTATACTAATGGGTGTAACAGTTCTGTTGTCCATGAGCAGAGAAATAAATAAGACAAGACCAATACTATCCTTGGAAAGAATACCATACTGTGGCATCAAAGACTAGGGCATATTGGAGAAAAGACCCTTCAAACACTACATGGTAAAGGTATGGTTGAAGGTATGTCTAATTGCACTCTGGATTTTGATTTCTGTGAACATTGCATATATGGTAAACATAATCGAATAAGATTCCCATCTAGTGCTATAAGGGAAAATGGGATCTTAGAGTTGATACAAAGTGATGTGTTTGGACCTGTGCTTGTTCCATCACTAGGTAAATTTGTGTATTATGTTTCATTCATAGATGATTTCTCAAGGAACACATAGATTTATTTTCTTAGAAAGAAATCTGAGGTATTTGATAAATTTAAAGAGTTTAAGGCTCTAGTAGAAAATCAGACAGAGAAGAAAATAAAGGTATTGAGGACAGATAATGGTGGAGAATTCTGTGGAAATGAATTCAAAGAATTTTGTAAGAAGTGTGGTATAGAAAGGCATAATACTACTCCATACACACCTCAACAGAATGGAGTTGCAGAAAGGATGAACAAGACATTGATGGAAAAATAAAGGAGCATGCTTAGTGGTGCCGATTTAGGACAATAATTACGGGTAGAGGCGGTGGGTACAACATGTTACCTGGTCAATCGATCACCCTCATCATATTTGGATGATAAAACTACACACAAGGTATACTGGTAAGAAACCCTCTCTTAAACATCTCAAAGTGTTTGGTTTTGATGCTTCTGTACATGTTCCAAAGGAAAATAGGAGTAAGTTGGATAATAAAGCTTAAAAAGTGTATCTTTATGGGTTATAAAGATGGCATGAAAGGTTATAAGCTTTGGAACCCACAAACTAAGAATATTGTTTACAATCGGGATATCATTTTTAGAGAGGTAAACGATGTTTCCAAACAAGAATTCCTACCAAGGAAAGAAGAACCTTATAAAATAGAGTTTGAGTTGGATGATGAAAAATATGAATCATCTAAAGAAGATGAAGCAGAAGAAGAAGAACCTCATACCCTAGTATTGAAGAGACCAGTGAGGGAAAGAAGGAAACCATAAAGGTATAGTCCACCTGATTTTCATTCTAATTTTTCTTTATCTTTTACTGATGATGATCCCAGAACTGTCAGGGAAGTAGTGAATTCAGAGGATAATAACTCTGGAAGAAGGCCATAGTTGAAGAAATGGATGCCTTGGATAAGAATGAGGCATGGGATATAGTTGAGTTTCCATATGGAAGAAAATATGTTGGTAGCAAATGGTTGTTTAAGAAGAATTTTAATGCAGAAGGAAAAGTGGAGAAACACAAAGCTCGATTAATAGAAAAAGGCTATTCCCAGGTAGAGGGAATTGACTTTGGTGAGATTTTTTCTCCTGTTGCCAAGTTAACTTCTATTAGATTTCTTTTATCTATTGCTGCTTCTTTTGATCTTGAAGTGGAATAGATGGATGCGAAGAAAACATTCCTACATGGGGACTTGGAAGAAGAAATCTACATGAAGCAACCAAAAGGCTTTGTAGTGAAGGGAAAGAAAGAGATGGTCTGTAAGCTAAAGAAGTCACTATATGGTCTGAAGCAATCACCTAGGATGTGGTACCAAAAATTTGACACATACATCCTTGGATTGGGATTTGTGAGAAGTAGGGCCGATCACTGTGTATATTCCAAGCAGGTTGGTAATCAATTCATTTATGTAGTGCTGTATGTTGATGACATGTTGCTGATAGGAAATAACATGGATGTTATAAAGGAGGTGAAATCACAACTATCCTCTAAATTTGACATGAAGGACCTCGATGCTACTAACTTCATTATGGGAATGGAGTTTAAAAGAGATCGTGAAAACATGAAACTCTGGTTGAATCAAAGAAAATATGTTGAGATGATATTCTAGAGGTTTAATATGCATGGAAGTAATTCGGTCAAGGTTCCTATTCCTATAGGTGTAAAGTTATCTGCAGATCAATGTACCAAGACACATGAAGAAGAAGAGTACATGTCCCATGTCTCGTATGCCAGTGCAGTTGGATTTTTGATGTATGCAATGGTCTGTAATAGATCGGGCATTGCACATGCAGTGGGAGTTTTGAGTAGGTATATGTCAAAACTAGGGAAGTAGCATTAGACAACAATAAAGAGGGTCTTTAGGTATTTGCATGGCACTACCAATTATGGATTGTGCTACCAAGGAATACCAGGATTGGATAGAGTGGTGGACATACATGGGTTTGTTGATGTAGATTGGGTTGGAGATCTAGATAGAAGAAGATCCACAAGTGGGTATGTGTTTATCCTATTTGGAGGAGAAATCAGTTAGATGAGCAAAATATAGGCTGTAGTGGCACTCTCAACTACAAAATATGAATACATGGTAGCCACTCATGCAAGCAAGGAAGCAATATGGTTACAGAGATTGTGTTCAGGTGTTGGGTTGGTGAAAAAATTAGTGAGATTAGTGTGTGACAGTCAGAGTGCAATCTTCCTGGAAAAGAGCCATGCTTATCATTCGAAGAAAAAACATATTGATTTTTAGTATCACTTTGTGAGAGACATGGTTGAAGTAAATAAGGTGTTGCTGGAAAAGCTTGACGCTTTGAAGAATGTTGCAAATTCATTGACAAAGTCTATGAGAACAAAGAAGTTCTCTTGGTGTAGAGTAACAATGGGAATTGTTACCTTGGATTGTTGAATATGTAATCATGTGAACCCCTGTATGAAAAGAAAACAACAAGTGGGAGAATTTTGGGTATGTGTTATATTATTTGCATGTGTGTGTGTGGGCGTGCTAGATTAAAAAACTAGCGGATTAAGGGATTTTTCTATTTTTAGCGGTTTTATAAATTAATCTTGGATTAAGGGATTAGGGTTTTGGTAGCTACAAAATACCTAAAATATTGTATATATTGTATGGTGAATGGTGAAATTAATACAATGAAGAGTTAAAAGGTGTGGCACCAAGGAAGTCTGGTTTTCTCCCGATTAAGGGTTTCCAACATATATCTCTGTGTACTATGTGTATGAGCCATTGAATAATTTTTGTTTTTCTTAAGAATCCATATGCATTGCTTTACTTCATAGGTTTAAAACTTACACTTATTTATGGAAATTTCATGTTGTATATAAGTCTAGTCCTCGTAGTGTTATTATTACTTTGAACAGGAAATTGTACAGGATACCTAACACAATCCCACCTAGTTCTATTTCCTTGATCTCTGCCAAGCAATGCAAGAAGGTCATCTCTCAGACCAAGAAATTTGTATTCTTTGTGATTCTCTCAGAGTGAGAAAAATATCACAACCACATCCAGTGCCTCCGCGAACGATCTCTCCACACAACAGAAGTAAGTGGATAAGGTCGTGGAAGAATACCTGGATATATTCTCCTCACCTACCGGGGTACCTCTGCACTTCCAAGTCAAACATCCCATCGATCTAACCCCCGACCCACTGCTACCAAATGGGACAGTATACTACCTCTCTCTGTTAGAAAACAAGGAGATCAAGTGGTAGATCCATTAACTACTCTACAAGGGGCACATCCATCCCAAATCATCACCTTGTGGGAACCCAATCGTGCTGGTGCAGAAGAAAGACGGGACCTGGTGACTCTGCATTGATTACTGGGCCCTGAATAAAATCATAGTCTAGAACCAGTACCCGATTCCATGAATCGATGACATCCTTTATCATCTCACGAGGGAACAATACTTCAGTAAGATTGATCTGAAGTCTAGCTACCACTAGGTCCCAATAGAATAGAAAGATGTATGGAAGACCGCCTTCAAGTCAAAAGAAGGTCTTTTTGAATGGTCTGTCATGCCCTTTGGTTTGAAAAATGCCCCAAAATTTTTCATGAGGATGATGGAGGATATCCTGTAACATTTCACCAATAATTTTGTAGTGGTGTATCTAGATGACATCCTCATCTACAACAAGACTTGGGCGGAACACTTGCAACATATTCAAAAGGTTCTACACACCTTGCGACAACACCAGCTATATGAAAACTTGGAAAAAGGATCCTTCAACATGGACACGGTCCATTACTTATGCTACATCGTTGATCAACATGATGTGCATGTGGATCCAGCCAGGATCCAGGTCATTCATGACTGGCCATCCCAAACCACACTCACTGAGCTTCAAAGATTCTTGGGCCTCACCAATTTATATCGCAGGTTTTTGTTGGGATTCTCTCATCTCGCATGGGCCCTCAACCAAGTAACCAGGGGTGGTGGTAAGGAAAAATTTATGTGGGGCATGTCCCAACAACAAGCCTTCAATAATTTGAAGCAACCCTTGTGCTCATCCCTAGTGATTTCATTACCGGACCTGCAACATCCCTTTGAGATCGAGACAGATGCTTCAAACTATGTTGTGGGCGTCGTTCTCACTCAACATGGCCACCTCATGGAATATCATAGTGAGACACTATCAGATGATGTCTGTAAGTACCCTACTTATGACAAATAAATGTACTCCATTATGCAATATTGTCTCCATTGGAGACATTACATTCATAGGAAGGAGACAATCATCCACACTAATAACAAGCTTCTATAGTTCATGCAGACCCAAGGAAAATTGCAGAATGACCGCCATCAAAAGTGGTCCACATACTTGAAGGAGTTCCACCTCAACATAAAGTATAAAACAGGAAGTACCAACTGAGTTGTTGATTTCCTTAGCTGACCTCCATTCGCAACACTCACCACAGTGCTAGACTCTTGTGGCCACGAGACCTCTAGATGACCCCACCTCTATGATATGGACCCTGACTTCTCCACCACCTACCAAATGTTGGGAGAAAAATCTGTGGTCACTAATTTCCATCTTCAGTAAGGGATGTTGTGTCATCTGGGCCATCTATGTGTTCCATCAAGAGAGAACGTGAAGCTAATTTGGGAAGCTCACTACAGTCGGGTGGCAGGACACTTTGGCGTCGAAAAGACAGTGGTCATGCTACAGAAACATTTCTACTGGTCGAAACTTTGACATGATGTCGACAAGTATATCAGGTCCTGCATTGCATGTGCTATTTCCAAACCGACCACTAAGAAACAAGGCTTGTACACTCCTCTACCTACTCCTGACAAGCCGTGGGAACCCATCTCAATGGACTACATGTCAGGCCTTCCATCCACCAAGAGGGGAAATGACTGTGTTTTTGTGGTTGTTGATCGCTTTTCCAAGATGGAAATTCTGGCCGCTTGCAAGAAGAACATCATAGTAGAGACCATTGCCAAGATCTTCTTTGAATGCGTATGGGTACATTTTGGGATCCCACAAACCATTATCTCAGATCAGAACATTCAGTTCCTCAACACATTATAGTCAAGCCTCTGGTCACTGCTGGACACCAAACTCACCAAATACACTACCTTCCACCCCCAAATAGATGGACAAACTGAGGTCATCAATCGAATGATCGTGCATACCATGCGCATGTACAATTCCAAGCACCCCCGCATATGGGATGAGAGTATTCCCTATGTCCAATAAATCTACAGCCGAGCCCTGCATAGCTCCATTGGCCACAACCCCTTTTAGGTGGGGTTGGGATTCCAACCATTAGGCCCCATGGATGTTTCACTACCCCTCACGACCACCTCGATCGACTCATCCCATAATCCACCTGAAGCTGACAAAGACACCCGGTTCATTGAGAAGATCCAACACGTTTTCCAACATGTTTAAGATATTTTCTAGAAGTCCAATGCCAAGTACAAGCAACGCCATGATCAACATCGGGTGCCACGTAACTTTCAGGTGGGAGACAAAGTTTGGTTGCACTTGCAGAAATAACTCTTTACAGGGCCCCATCAGAAGCTTCTACCACTCCATTATGGGTCGTACACCATCACCAAGCCTATGGGTGACAATGATTTTGAGATCAACATTCCCCCTTTCCTTGGCCTACACCCAGTATTCAACGTGGCTCTCCTTCAATCGTAATTCCCACCATTATTGGACACCTCAGATATTGCAGAGAAGTTGACACCAACATAGCTCAACCCTAATTGCATACAACATGCATCCAATGATCATATTGTGGACACACAGGTCAAGGGCACTCGAAAACAAAGGATCCAACTTTATCGAGTTGTGAATGCAGGGCAACTCCTACACCAAGGCAAGTGGCTCACCCGAGGCCAAATTTAGCAAAACATTTCTCATCTGATGGGAGAACTCAATGCAATGGAGACCATTGCTTCCTAAGGGGGGAGGATTGATCCATATGGATGTCAGTGGCCTCCCACCTATTCCAACTCATTCATTTTGGCAGTTTTCTAGTTTGGTATTTTTTTCCTAGTTTTTGGGTCCCTGACTTCCGGGACTGTTTTGAGGCCCTAAACAACATTTTTAGGTCTTTCCACAATCTGAATGTAAATAAAATTAGATTTTGACGAAAACATGTGCAGTCCTTGGATAGACCTTTCCAACGGGATATCGTGTGCCTAAAACGAATATCGTATGCAAAAGTTACGACCATGAGAACTTGATGTACTAGCTTACCCCAACGAGGCCCACATGACTTTTGGCGCTTCATATCCTAGCGTTAGGTTTTTGGATGTATAGGATTTTGGCATTCATGTTTATTGTAAAAATTCCTTCAGATCCTCATTGTAATAATATTCTTGCGAATGAGCGCAACCGACACATCTCTTCTCAGAGATAAGCCAAACCCCATAGCATCCTAGCATGAGCCACATGCCTGTGAGACTATTTTCCTCTTTGTATATGGCTTAGAGGAATGAAACTCATGGGGCCCATGAGACGCCCCCACCACACATGCTAGACTGTGCACGTGAGTGTCTACAGGGAGAATCTCATGAGGATATTGGATCTATGCAGCCAAAACATTGCTATCCTGGGGAAACACATGTTCAAATCTTGGGAAAACTCTCCATCAACTATTTGGTGGACAAAAACTTGGTTCCCTTGAAGATACAACAAATCCTAAGTATTTTTGAATATGTTAAATAGTTCCTACCATTTGATTGAATCCTACATATTTTATATTATTTTAATATAATTATCATATCATTTTTTAGGAAACAATATTTTTCACAGGACCTTGCAAGACAAGGCTTTAAATATTTTCGGGTCCACCATTCGCACACAGTGGAATGCCCAGAATAAAGATTTGAAAAATAATCTTATAAATCATATGGTCAACCTGTTGGTGATTTATTCAACAAGTTCGAAATCACCTCGAGGGCTGGTACATATTTGAAATATGTCAGAGATCAATATAGGGTTCAATTGAAAAATAACCCTAAGTATAATCATCCTCTGGCCATTCACAAGAGGGAATGAAATAATATACATGAGGACACAAAGGAGAGTGCATTGATAAATGAAGGGAAGACACCACCTAGCCTTGGAAGTTAATATATGATATTTTGAATTGAATATGATGAATTTTGTTTATTTCTACAAACACAATCATGATATCTTATAACATACTTGAAACTTTTCGTAGGCTCCCAGACACGTCAAAAGTAACCAAAGAAAGACTAGAAAAACATGGGTAGCACAAACTTGGCCAAGGTGGTTAATTGAAATTAAAATCTCATATTGTAAGTACCAAATACTTTATTCATATTATACATATCATCATGCAAATTTTATCTAATTGCAACTAGTAAGCAAAAATCCATATCTTATGCCATGTGATGCAAGGAGATACATTCAAGACTGTCACCACCAAAGAAGACTTGATTCTTGACTTCAAGTTTTGATACAAAAATCCTTAGATACCACTTATTCCTTTAAAATATACATGTTAGCATCTAACATGGTTCAAAATAATTCTTGATCGTATTGAGGTGATTTGCATACAAAATGATGTTGTGCTTCTTATCCAAAATTTCATAAACAAATGATTAATTTGAAGAATTATGAGATAACACATCAGAAAGTAAAATAACTCAAATTATACAATATTGATGACATATTTTACTTCATCTCCAAGTCCCTTACAGACAGTAAGACTGACTCTTATCATCTCAAAATGTCAAAATTACATTACAACATGGACTTACAAAAACCAATTTTATGGACTCTCTTTAATTCCGCTGCTCAAACTATGAAAATGAGTTTACCATTGAATTCCTTGCGAAATTATGAGAAAAAGGAGTATAAATTCGACCATATTCTAAATTGGCTCAATTTCACCCTCTTTACACGCAAAATGATGCACTATGGCGCTCATTAATGGAAATATGGACTAATACTTTTACAAATGACCTCTTAGCACAAAAGTAACATCACCATTGAACTCCTCTTGGAAAAATGAGAATGAGTATAAAGTTTCCTATGTGCAGTCAATATACTTCATGGAATGCATATCGAGACAATACCAAATTAGGCTCCTCTCCTTGCACGGAAATATATGCAATTCACATAGTACCTTGGTCTTGGGATCCATGCACACCTCAGACTGTGTTCTGTCTTGGTCAACATGCCCACAAATAGGGCACGAGACCTAACCTCCCATCCATAATTGTTGGTTGTCATTAAATGTTTTTTGGCAGGCGTCCATAACAAACCATGTGCCTTTGGCGTGACAATTAGTTTGTTGGCATATTTATTGGCAGGTCACGGGGTCAAACCCCGTCGACCATGCCATATTTTATGGTGTGGTTATATATATATATATATATGATGGTTTTTTATATTGTTTGAACCATAAATGTTTTGATATGCCATATATGCGGTGGCATATAGTTATATCCCCATGCGAATATAACACTTGGTTACAATACAATGATATGACATGGGTTGAGGGCTAGGCTCTCGACCCTTTTTCATCCATTCAAAAACCTTTAAGAACCTTAAATATAACTCACGCCACATAAGGTTAAGTATCATGTGTGTGGTGCAATGGAAAAGGATGTTTGTGAAAGGTCTTGGGAGGTCATGAGTTTGATCCTCCAGACTCCCACAAAATTTTAACAAATCTTACCCATTAATGGACAATGGGAGGCTTCCACATGGCAACTTATCATTGGTCTATCTTTGCCATGTGTCAACACATAATTGGTCCACTTGGATTTATGATTTCCCATCACCTTGCCAACTTGACATGACACATCACCAGCCTTCCACATGTCTCCATGTGATGTCACCACGTTAGCATTGTACACCATGTATGGTAGTTACACATGTCACCCTTGCAATGGTGAGACGTGTCACCTTGACCTCTTTGACTTTGATTTTTTTCTTTGTTTTTGACTTGAACTTTGACCATCCATAACTTTTGCATACAAACTTTGTTGGAGGAGATTTTTACACCATTGGAAAGATATTGTTGAGCTATACACAATGATGTAGTTTTCAAGAACATTTTTTATGGTCAAGTTTTTATCTTTTATGGATCCTCCTAGACATCTATGAGCTTTCCATATCCTCCTGTACCTCTGTGAGCATTCTTGGATCCTCCTGGATCACACCTTCCCACTGTAGAAATTTTGGTCCTCCAAAAATATGAATATTTCAACAACTTAGTGATGAAAACTCTTACTCAGTCTTCCATCTTAATGAAATGCTCTAATCTAGTAACTTAATGATGATGATGCTTCTTCACTCTTCCATCTTGCTGAATATTCTGGGACTCAGTCTTCATCTTGGATCTTAGATATTAGATTAGTCTAATTTTGTTTGCTTCTGAAATATGGCTATAAATATGGCCTCTGGAATTTTTGCTAATATAGATATAGCTCTGGTTATGGATCATAAATTCCTTCATAACAAAATTTTTCTCACTGAATCTATGCAATATTCGAATCTGAATCCTATACTCAACATCCACTCCCATCTCCTTCTCTCTTGAAGATAGTCTATCTTGGCTAATCTGAAACCAAGTTGAATGCCAATCTATTCCTTTCCCTTTCAAACTCTCTGTTACTATACTATGGATGTATCTGTAGGAGTCTCTGAATGAATTCCCTATCCATTACCTCTCTCCTACCTTGAAAGAAACTCTAAACATGTTCTCTGTATACATCTGTATTGTATGAACTTATTTTACTCAAGGTATACATCTACACGAACATGACATAATATATTGAATATGCTTATATCATGCATCCTGTTACAAAAAAGATTATTTTTCCTTTACCAACTCTAGGAAGATTTACATAGCTTCGATGCTCTTCCCACTTTCAATCTATATGATCCAAATTCCTACATCCTTCTATTCCTTCGCCTTTGGTACTTCAAAATAAGAATGTTAACTTAGACAATTAGACCCATATGTAGTCCTTTAGATGATAACAAGACAATACACTTGTCTATATTTTTGTCGAAAGGCTTATAAATATTTACAAGATCCCTCTCACTCTTATAATAAAGAAACTATATAGACACCCTTTTACAAGATTCCTCTCACTTCTAACAAATTGTAAGGTGGCTATATAGAAATCCTTCTACAAAATTCTTCTCACTCTTAACAACATACAAGGTGTCTATATAGAATTTCTCTTACAAAATTCCTCTCTCTTATCAACATATAAGGTGGCTATATATAAATTTTACAAAATTCCTCTCACTCTTATAATCTATAATGAGTGGCTTACAAGCCTTATAATACAACAATAGAAATAGACTTAGTAGGTATCTACATATGCATATTAGCTTTCATTTTACAAATATACATATTTACAATTATGGATGGTTTATTTATGGACTCATCCTTCCCTTAGTACTGGAAGGAGTCTCATACTTCCTATCTCTAACAATGTCTCTAACGTTGATGTTGAATCTGGCATTGAATCTTATGCTAAATCTGATGTTGAATCCAAGAAACCATTAGAACATATTATAGGTCTTCTCGATAACCTATATAACCTCTCCTTGCAAACACCAAGCATTATTGTTGTGTCTTGAGTAGCTTCTCTTGAGTACTCAAGTACCTAGTCATTCTAAAATGTGATTGCATACCCTTCATATTCAAAAGCCGCAATTGCAAGTAGGTTTACTTTCAAATATGGAACATATAACATATCCTCTATTCCTAGAAATCCTCCTGAATCAAGCTAGAATCTTACATATCCATACCCTTTTATTGCTTGTCTGGTGTTAGTTCCAAATCCTACATAGAAATTTGTGTCAATCTCTGAGAAAGTAAGGAATATTGATCTCATCCTGGTCATGTGGTGAGATGAGACACTATCCAGGAACCATTCCTCGATGTCTTCATATATCACTCTGCTAATACCAACCATTAAGAAGTATCCTTTCTCAAATATTTCAACAATACTATTAACTTCATCTGGGGTTGTTTCTTGTCTTCTTGCAAGTGCCTTTACATATTTTCGGTTCTGCTTTAGACATAAGTGTGGATAAAGTGTCCAAGACTTCTCGATTTTATGTCCACTCTTACCACAATAAGTCCAGAGTGTCTTATTCCCATATTGGAACCATGATCCCTTATCTTCATTCCCTCTTTTCCTTTGTTTTGAGAAATGACCTCTACCTTTAGCCTTCTTCTTGGATGTATTTTCTTTCACAGTCTGTCTTCTTCAACATTTCTCCATATTATGGTTACTAGTTCCACATGAGGCACATGGATGCATAGATCATTTACCAATAGGAAACATCTTCATTTCCTCTTTAGAATACACATATTTCTTTAAATATCTCTTACACATGTTACATTTACCTAGAATGGAAGGTAAGACTAATTGTTTATGAAGGACCTCTTCATCTGAAGTTCTCATTGCTTCAACTATATTTGAGAATTCTCCATCTTGACGAGAAAAAGAATAATATTAAGAATCATCTTTCTCCATCACGCCTTTTGAAAGAGTTAGTTTCTCTTGCATCAAAGACTTTACATTATCGACTTGCCAATATTCATGGAATGATGATGATGGTGCCAATACCTGATCCTTGGTCTGCAACTTTATTTCCAACTCATGAAAAATACCTCTATGGAATTCCTCATGACATATCATTCGATCTTGCAACTTTTGCTTCTCATCCTCAAGAGTTTGCAATTGCATCCTTAATTCAAAATTCTCCTTCTATATTTGTCGATTAATGTTCTTCTCTAGCCTTAACTTCATGAGGGATTTACTCATTTTGTCCTCCCAACAAGAGTTTTTAACACCTTGACCAATATTGAGTCTTGGACCTCATCACATCAACAACTTGCAAATACATGTCAAAACTAGCTTTGATACCACTTGATCCGAAAATCCTTAGATACCACTTATTCCTTTAAAATATACATGTTAGCATCTAACTTGATTCAAAATAATTATTGATCGTATTGAGGTGATTTGCAAAAAAAATGATGTTGCGCTTCTTATCCAAAATCTCATAAACTGATGATTAATTTAAAGAATTATGAGATAACACTTCAGAAAATAAAATAACTCAAATTATACAATATTGATGGCATATTTTAATTCATCTCCAAGTCCCTTCTAGACAATAAGACTGCCTCTTATCATCTCAAAATGTCAAAATTACATTACAACATCGACTTACAAAAACCAATTTTATGGGCTCTCTTTAATTCCACTACTCAAACTCAAAAAATGAGTTTACCATTGAATTCCTTGTGAAAATTTGAGAAAAATGAGTATAAAGTCGAACATATTTTGAATTGGCTCAATTTCACCCTCTTTACACGCCAAACGAAGCACTATGGCATTCATTAATGGAAATATGAACTAATACTTTAAAAAATGACCTCTCAGCACAAAAATAACATCACCATTGAGATCCTCTTGTAAAAATGAGAAAAATGATTATAAAGTTGCCTATGTGCAGTTAATATACCTCATGGCATGCATATCAAGACAATACCAAATTAGGCTCCTTTCCTTGCACACAAATCTATGCAATACGTATAGTACCTTGGTATTGGGATCCATGCACACCTCAAACTATGTGTTGTCTCAGTCTGCACGCCTATAAATAGGGCGCGGGCGCTAACCTCCCATCATAAACTATTTTTTGGGATAAAATGTTCGTTGGAGGACGTTCATAACAAATCTCGTGCCCTTGGTGCAACAATTATTTCGTTGGCATATTGATTGGCAGGTCGCGGGGTCAAACCCCATCAACCATGCCATATTTTATGGTGTTGTTATATATATATTTGATGGGTTTTTATATTGTTTGAACCATAAGTTTGTTGATATGCCATCTATGCAGTGGAATATAGTTATAGCCCCATGTGAATATAGCACTTGGTTACAATACAACCATATGACATGGGTTGAGAGCTAGGACCTATACCCTTTTCTGTCCATTCAAAAACCTTTAACAACCTTAAACATAACTCACACCACATAAGGTTAAGTCTCATGTGTGTGGCGCAATGGAAAAGGAGGTTTGCGAAAGGTCTTGGAAGGTCACGGGTTCGATCCTTCGAACTCCCACAAAATTTTAACAAACCTTACCCATTAATGGCCAATGGGAGGCTACCACATGGTAGCTTCTAATTGGTCTATCTCTTCCATGTGTCAACACATAATTGGTCCACTTGGACTATACGATTTCCCATCACCTTGCCAACTGGACATGCCATGTCACCTTCCTTCCATGTGTCACCATGTGAGGTCACCATGTCATCACTATACGACTTGCACAATCATGCAAACTGTCACCCTTGCAGTGGTGACATGTGTCACCTTGACCCCTTTGACTTTGACTTTTTGCCTGGTTTTTGACTTGAACTTTGGCCATCCATATCATTTTCATACGAACTCTGTTTGAGGCATTTTTTACGTCATTTGAAAGTTATCGTCGAGCTCTAAGCAATGATGTAGTTTTATAGAGAATTTGAGATGGTAAAATTTTGAGCTTTTCTGGATCCTCTTGGACCTCTGTGAGCATTTTGAATCCTCCTAGACCTCTGTGAGCATTTTGAATCCTCCTAGACCTTTGTGAGCGTTCCTAGATCCTCCTGGATCAAGTTTAACTTTCAGGCTGTGGTGGAAAATCGACAAAGGAATGGATCACAAACACAATCTAACCCTTCGAATGGGTTTGTAAATAAAATGACAAGATTGTAGTTGTTGATTACTTGTCAAATATATTGATGATTTATTTAACCCATCAATTAATTGTGTGTCTATTTGTTTTAAGAAGGAAAGAAACACCGGTTCATTTGACGATGGTGGACGACAACCCCATGATAATAGTGGTTCACAAACCCATCATGGTATGTGTGTCTTTAAAATAAAAGGTATAATATGACGATTATAAATATTTCCTTTAGATGGTGTAGTTATAACTTTTCTTGTTTCAATGACAAAACATGTAGATGAGGGTGCTCAAAGAGGAGAGGAACTGACGATAATCCAACCAATGGTGTCCACTACTCCTCCAGGTAAAAAACATAGTAATGATATTTGTACTAATGAAACACTGCTATGAATAATAAATAACCATGTCCTCTTAACGCTTTTTGTTATTGCAGTGGATGCCCTTGTAGTGCATCAACATCCATGTCCTGCTACTAGAAGTAGTATAGTGCTTTAGATGACCCATCACCTTCTAGCAGCAGAACAGGGCCAAATAGTTGAAGGTCGATATCAATATGAATGGGATGATGATACACTCATGAATTTTATAAAAAAGAAGCGACTGTACACATTTTTAGGACAAATTTTATTAATATAAATTATTGACTGTACAATTTTTTGTTTTTATAGTTGTGCGTGAACCTTATATATTATGTATGCATGTACCTTCTTTCTTTCATTTACCTTTAATTCTTGTTTTGATACTTGTTATGCATGATTAGGTATGGGGAATTGAGAGTGATGTGAGGGTGGGGAGGGGCCAAACGATCTTCCACCTTCACGTGGTTGGTCCTGTTTAGTAGAGAATAAATTATTCTAAAAACCAAAAGGAAATCATTCATGAGGTATTTCGCTTTATTATTTCTAGAGCGTCGTACATGTTTAATTATTATTTAGTCATATAACATTTAATTCTCTTTTTCAAATTCAATCTTATATATGTTTAGTTATTATTCATTCATTTAACCTATTATTGTCTTTGACAAATGCAGGTTTGAAGGGCAGTCACCTCCACGATCCACAATGCATTTCCAACAATGTACAAATCATTTACTTCTATTGCATCGCTAGTTAGTTACATTATGTAGTATTTATTTCATGCATTACTTAGTTACATTAACTCAATAATGAGGCTTCTTCCAAATCTGTACATAACCAAGTTTTTTTTTTAATTAAGTTATGTACAAAACACGTATACATCAAATTGCCTTTGTATGATCTAGGATGAAGATTACATGTAATATGAGTGATAAGTAAGAGATATTGAACTTTGTACAACTTCCACGTTTACAAGCAGTAGACCCATCAATAAGAACATAACACCCCTTTGATGGTTGTGTCTCACATACAATTATCATGAAGCTTAGATTTGTTATTTGTAATAGATATTGATACGTCATGTGGGTCATCATCCATGTATGAGACCCAAGTACCTAATGCAGCTAGTTACATCATGCTTTGAATTGTGGCTTATAATTTGTTGATATTTCTCTCTAGTATTCTATATGTTAGGTCGCTTATAATTTGTTGATATTTCTCTCTAGTATTCTATATGTTAGGTCCTAAATAGTCTTCAATGACTTGTGTTTAAATTCAATTCAAATATTATTTGTCCTTTAGACTTGTCCTTGTTAGTTGGCCTTTCCCTTTTCCATTTGTTGATTATGACACCTAACCCTATAGGGACATTGAATGAAGTTCATAATATCAAGAAGATCACGTAGGAAACACATGCATGTTTTAAAAGGCATGCATGTTTTGGGGTGCTACACATTATCAATGGCCAGATAGTGCTATATGTTCTGTGTGTCACAAAAAAGGGCCTAAGAAAAACATCTTAAGTTATAGTTGTTGTATCCACCTAGTGTAGGTACCCTTTTGGGTCCCCTTTTGAATAATACATCGTAGAACTCATGCATGTTTCAAGGAGCTAGCCCTCATCAATGACCAGACAATGCTATACATTCTATATCATTACAAAGGGCCTAAGAAAAACATCTTAAGTTACAACTGTTATAGACACCTAGTGTAGGTATCGTTTCAGGTCCCCTTTTGAATAATACATTGCAGAACTCACACCTGTGTCAGGGTGCTACCCCTCATCAGTGGCTAGATAGTGTTGTACTAATATGTGTCTCACTACAAAGGGACTAAGAAAAACATCTAAAGTTATGAATGTTATAGCCACCCAGTGAAAGTACCCTTTTGAATAATATATAATAGAAACCATGTTGTTTTGGGGTGCTTCCCCTCATCAGTGTCTAAACAATATTGTACATTCCGTGTGTCATTACAAAGGGCCTAAGAAAAACATATTAAGTTACAATTTCTTTAGCCACCCAATGCAAATACCATTTTGGGTCCCCTTTTAAATAATACATTGCAGAACTCACACTTGTTTCGGGGTGCTACCCCTCACCAGTGGTCAAACATTGTTGTACATTCTATGTGTCACTAAAAAGGGCCTAAGAAAAACATCTTAAGTTACAGTTGTTGTAACCACCCAGTGAAGGTACCCTTTCGAGTTCCCTTTTGAAAAATACATCATAGAAACATGTGTGAGTTCTTCAATGGATAGAAAGTATTGTACGTACCTCCTACTTGTAATTCACAACACTCACCTCAACCCCCAAAGCATAGGATTTAACCAAATATTTTTCCATATTGAACTCCATTCTGGTTGCCGCATAAAAAAAATCCGTAATATATTTTGACACCTAAAATTCTTGAATATTACCTACACCAAAGAGTAAAACATCATCAACGAAAAGTAGATGGGTGATGAGTTCATATTCTATCATATTGATAACTTCGAGAAGCCATTTCCTCTTGGTCTCTTGAATGAACCGATTGAGCCCCTCTGCCACAATAAGGAACAAAAAATGAGTCAAAGGGAACCCTCGACGGAGGCCTCTAGAGGAATTAAAGATATTTTAAGGGAACCCACTTATCAGAACAACAAACGAGGAAAACTCAATGCATCAAAAAATCCAATTAACCGAATTCATATTCATACCCAATTGAATTAAGGCTAGTCTAAGAAAGGTCCAAATGAATTTGTCGTAGGATTTAAATAGGTCCAATTTCAACACAATCAAAGGGATTTTTTGAACTTTAATGGAGTTTAAATCTTCTTGAGCTAAAAAAATCACATCGTGGATTTTTCTTTTAAACACAAATATAAACTTCTCCTTTGATATGATGTAACTAAGGATGAGATTAAGTCTATTTGCAATGATATTTGATATTAACACGTAAATCAAATTGCAACAAGATATGGGGATAAAATCATCAAAGGAAATCAAATCCACTTTATTAGGGATAAGATCAAGGAAGGTTTTATTAAGTGAGCCTAAAAATTTACCAGAATATTAGGATTTGTGCACCACCTTAAATAAATCCCCCTTAATCGAATCATAGAATCCTATAAATAATTTGAGAGTCAGACCATCTGGACCTGGACTCTTACTTTTCTGGAAGGCCAAAAAAGTGTTCTAAATTTTTTCTTCAGATATGACTTGTTTAAGAGAATCATTCATTTCATTTGAGACTTCCCTACAGAACAACTTCACCACTTTTAATATATTTGCAATACAACACCCTTCTCTTACCTTAAAAATAGTGTTGAATAAATATTTTACTATGTCCACTATTTCCCCATGATAGGTCACTATGTCTCAATTATGATCTTTAATTTCCCCAATTATATTTTTATGCTTCCGATGATGAGAATACCTATGAAAACTTTTGTATTATCATCTCCCTCTTTTAACCAAATTTCCAGACCTTTTAACCACCACCTTGATTCTTACATAAAAAAAAAATCCTACTTTTTATTTAGGATCTCACCCAATGTTACCTATTCATTTGATGATAATGAACCAACTAGTTTCACCACCAATAAATCCTCAATCCCCTCCTCAATTTCCTTCAAATAAGCTTGGGAGTGAGAAATAAAATATTTCACCCACGATTTTGTAGGACGACTTGCGGATTCAATATTTTTTGCAAATTTACACATATATGAATGGCCATCTTCCTCCTTCAAGTGCACCCAAGCTTCTAAAACTTGAGTTTTATACTCTTCTTCTTGTATCCACTTATCGTTTAATTTCAAAGGGTATGACTGCTTTCTTCTAGGAATTTCTATTTTCATGAGAATAGGCATGTGATCTGAATCACCTCCCTCTAATACCCAAGATGAAATATTCCAAGAATTTATCATTAAATCCTATGATATGAGAAATCTATCTATCCATTTCACTAACAATTCCTTTCCCTTGCACTCATTCCTCCATGTTTGAGATATTTTCTTTGGATCCACATAAACTAAGGAATTAGCAACAATCCAGCTGGAAAATAAAACCTCTTGCGCATATTTGCGAGCATGCTCCCCCCAAAATTCTCGAGTGGAAAGGGTGAAGTTTAACTCTCCTCCTAGGATGACATTTATTTCCTCCAAAAAACTCTAAAGAACTGAAACTTTCCTTAGAAAGGGAGATGATCCGAGTATAGGCCATAGATATTAACTAATTTGATAACCTAATTTAAGGACTTGTCTTCAACCTCCACCACAATCCCTGAAGGGACTAAAGAGGAAGAAACTTACCTAAACTTAGGACTCTAGGCCATGAGGAGACCCCTCGATAGGCCCATAGATTCCACCGTGCAAAACTATCATTCCCTTAACAATGGCCTCCTCCGCTTTCCCTCCCAAACACATAGTTTCTTGTTCAATGAAAATGACATTTAGCTTATGCACCTGCACAAGCCTTTTGAGGGCTAGGAATTTAGGGGCACTTCCCACCCCACGTGAATTGAGGGAGAGTAAAATCATTGGGTAAATTTTTCTTGGGCCATCTCTTCTCTAAGGGTCCGCATAATCGTATCCTGCTTTCCATTTTTAATGTCCTTTTTCACTTCAAGATAAGCTATGGATAAAAAGGACTTCTATCCTACCTTCCCTCCAGGTGTTTTATTGAAATCCAAACCCCCAACAGACTGCTATAAAGGAGTAGGATTTGAAAAAAGCACAGGATGATGACTCATCCGAGGAAGGGATATAATTCACATGACCTAGAACTGTTCCTAAAACTGACTTATCATAGAATGATTGAGAAGTGTGATCCATAGAGGCTGGGACACAAGGGACTTTATCCTAGGGGGGATATTCTTGAATACAGAGGCAGTGATAAAATATTGAGTGAAATTTGGCGACTTTTTAAATGAAAAATTGCATGCAGGACTTAAGTCACTATATACCTCAACTTTTGAATTTTTTGAACTTGAAAAGTTGATATTAGAGACTTACCAACTGAAAACTGCACCCTAGGGGTTTTTTCCTACAACTTCAGACTTCTCGAACCGACACCTTAGACATCATTTGAATGTTTTCCCTGTGACTCTTTATTTTCCAAATCTTCTGAAATGGAGGGGATTGGGATGGATGTCTTCGAAATTGTTCCTGAAGATGACCAAACTCACGATACCTGAAAAATGAAAGGAAATTTCCAGTAATCAATACATTGATTCCATGAAAATCCATCCCACACCAATTAAATATAATCTAGTAAACCATTCTGTAAATCCACTTCCACTTGGATCCACACCCATATTTTATCCAACTTTGTATTCCACTTCGGTTTGAAACTAAAAAAACTTTACAATTTTATTCCCAATTGCTTTCAGAACATCTTCATGCCAAAAAATGAGAGGGATATTAGGTAGGATAACCCACACTTTGGAAGGGGCCAAAGGATCACAAGATGGGTCGAAACTCATTGAATACTCTTTAATAACAAGTCCAAAAGGACCCCATCCCTAAACTTTGATAAAAATTCCTTCAAGATACTCCCTTGAATGGAATTTAAAGAACATCCATCCTCTGGATAGAGTGTGAAATGATAGATGATATTTGAGCACATCCATTCAGTTCTCATCAATCAAATTCATTAGTGGATTAAGAAAAACCACTTTCCCACAAAAATATTTGACCATCCTCTGTCCTAGCAGCTTTGGGATATCTCTAAGAGAAATATAACCAATGACTACCATCTTTTTTTTCTAATTTCTTACCTTTCAACACCTTTGTCTCAACTTTCTCTGCACACTGTGAACACTTGCCCCAACTTCTCCACTATGCTTCTTGTCCCATCGATTAGGCTCAATTCAAAAATCATCTACTAAGGGGGAGAAAGAGCCAGATGATCTAGCCTCATTAAAACTTGCATGTGAAAGATATTCATTCATAGCCTCACCATTGGGATCTCCACCTCTCCCATGAGCTACATTTTCATGCTCGATAATATTTGACACTACACCCCTCGATCCATCGATCAATATTTGATCTGTTGGTCGAACATTAACCTTGGAATCCATCCTCTAAGCCCTTTAAACTTGTAAAAAACCTTCATCTGTGTAAAATAAGTCCTCGCCTCTGTTGGATTAATGAGAGGAGGGGGTGAATCAGAAGTAGAGAAATTATTATCCTTTTTAACCAAATAATCCAAGTGTTATATCAATGTAGAATTATCATCCAATAATGAGCAATGAACAAATGAACAATCATACACATACATAGTACACTAGTTTTTTACTTGGAAACATAAAGCGGGAGAAAACTACATAATTATTTTTATTATATGTCTTGAAGAATTACATTCATTGGAAGCACCAAATTCCTTTGTTTTCAAGATGCAATTGGAAGGAGGCTCCAACCTCCTAGTTTCTCAAGCTACAACTTGAGGGAAGCTCCAACTCCCCAATTCTCTGGCTATAACCAGAAGGAGGCTACAACCCCCTATGTTCTCTGGCTACAACCACCTGTCCTTGCCCCGTCCAACCTCCCTGAAGTAGAAGTAGAATGATGGAACTATTGTCACACTATCACTGTGAGATATACCGCTGTAAACATGTACCAATAAACCTGAACCATGCATCAACCTGTACCTCAACCTGTAATCAACTTGTACCGTAAACAAGTGCATCCAACCATGTACCAAGTATGTATCAATCATGTGTCATGCACTCCTCAACTATGATTCATCAATATGTACCAACATCATCAACTATACACCTCATGTATGTGCCAACTCATCAACTACTTGTCTCAACCATGTACCCAACATGTACCTTAACCAAAAGCCCTCATCAATTTAATCATACAAATATGATTTGTAACCCTATAATAGACCTGGTGTATATGATCACATAGCTGCAAACTTTCCTTAAATTTAACAAGAAGAGACTAGCATTTTCATCAAACTTTTCTTTAGTCTCACATGACTAGTTTTGGATTAGTCAACAACCCTAACTTGAAATAATCATAACTATGTACCTGTAATGAATAAAGATCTAAAACTGATACATAATGTTCTTCAGTGTGTTTTATGCAATTCCTCCAGGTGTCACTACTTGAAACCTCTCAGAAAAGGAGTTATAGAAAAAATGGCATACCTTGTTGAATTCTGGCTTATTCTAGAGAGCAACCTTGTAGAGCGTGACCCACATAGAATTTTTGTTGAATCTATCTAAAAATGTTACACATCATGCTACAGACTATAAAATAACCAACACATTTTTTATTACTTAATTTGGATATGTTATGAAGAAGTTATGATGTTTTTCCTGAAACACATGTTTTAGACTAGTTTCAGGACTAGCCACAAACCCTATTTTCCACGGTGTGTAACTCCAAAAATAAAACGACCCAAAAGCTGATTTATTGACCACATATACTTGGATATGTTTCCTCAATGTAAGAGTAATTTCATGGTCTGAATCATTCTAGAAAAAAAATTATTCCAAAAATGGTGAGATGGCTTGTAAATAACATATCTTAGAAAGCATCATCAAAAGAATTTATCCTCCCTTGAATTCTGGCCTTCTTTTCTTCACCTTCCTTATGAAATTCGGCTTATATGTCCTTTGGTTACCTCGAGCACCTATATATATTCAATACCCTCAAATGTTATCTAAAATGAGAGAGCCTTGCCTCTTATTTATACTCTCCAAGTAGCTTCCTTAAAAACATCTTCTAGGTCACTTCGTCCACTTTCCTTATTTTAGGGTTAACCCATTTCTAATTTCTCCATTAAATTTATTATTTAAATAATTTATTTTGTATTCACTTTGAATTATAGCACACTCATCACTTCACTTTATTATTTACCTTCTAAAATCTCTTAAACC
>SNQJ01S0015758.1:189814-211586 GCA_010110895.2 Picea sitchensis
TTCACTTTATTATTTACCTTCTAAAATCTCTTAAACCACTTTGACTACTTTGACCTTTTGGGGATTCTAGATGACATATGAGGGTCCTCCAACTTCGTAAGGCCATAACTCTCAAACCATGAGGAGTTATGTGACGTTCCACATACCACCAGAAAGGGAATGACATGTACTATCCATATAGAATATTATTACCTGCAAATATATCAAAACTCATACCATTATCCATCAAACAAACTTGGGTCCATTACCCAAACCTAGGTTCTCTAACTTCTTATGGCCATAACTCTCTAACCATGAGGAGTTATGTGACGTTACACATACCACCAAAAATGGAATGACAAGAACTATCCATCTAGGATAGTTTCACTAACAAATTCACTGACCTTCATCTCATTATTCCACAAATAATCATGGGTTCTCTAACCATACCTCTAGGATAACTCAATCCGCAAAGCGTCTTCCCATGAGGGCTTTCACCATAAGGGGACCACTTTGGAGTTCATCCTTTATGCTATTGGGATTTATTCAAGGGTTGAAATCAATGAAAAGCAACCTTAATCAACAACCTCTCCCCAAGTCATCCTCAAAATCCACTTGATACAAGTCGTTATTAAGCTCCATTAGACCTAATACCCACTCACTTGGAACTTTACCCTTGGATCTTCCACCTAATCATGAAAAATGCACATCGAACCTTAGATGATGACGGTAATCCTAAACCTAGGGACCAAATATAGGCTTAATGATGCCTTGGAATTGGAATAAATAGTGGTTGTAGGATGGTTTCTTAGTAGAAATATGATTGGTGGTTGTCTTAAGGGCTAGACCAAAACAAATTTTGAACCTTTGGTCAGATACATTCTCCATGTTATGAATCTAGAAGAGAGATATGGATTTTCAAAATAGTGGTGAAGGTAAGAAAAATATTACATAGTTTATGGAAGTGGGGTTCTCAAAATCTATTTCTAAAAATATGGCATGTTGATTTCAATGCTAGAACTGCCTGTGTGGATATCCTTCTAGTTTGGGTTCAAATTTTAGGTCTTTCAATAGTATTATGGTTTGACGATGTGTTTGAAGCAATAGGGAACACTCTCATCCTATATTATGAATTTTAATACTCTTTTTGGGACATAGGGTTCTTTGGTATGGAAACAATTCTTGTGGGCTTAGAGACAATCAAAGGATTGACGGAGGAAATGGTAATTAAGAAAGGTGTGGAGATATGCTAGATAACTTTTTATTATGAAGGAATACTCTTAGAGTGTGGGAACTACTATAGCTATAGGAATCTAGCAATGAACTGTTCATACCCATCTCAGAGGAATGTATGGGTTCAAAACAATTAGTCAAAAGTATTGGTGGTGGAACTGAAGGAAATCCCTCCCAATGCAAGGAGAATAGAGGATATAGGAGAAAAGAGGGCCAATGAACATCCTCTAGATATCCCACTAGAACCAAAAGATATTCTTCAACCTCAGTTCATCACAAGGATAAAATATTGGACACCATCAGTGGAAACAAATTATGCAAGTCTCCCAGAGATAACTCATCACAATTACCTTCTCCAAACCAAAAGAAAATACTCAAATTTTAGTTTTTGGATCTTGGGGGATATAGTTAGAATCTAAGGGATTGGAATCTGTAAGTGAATCATTTCCTATTCTCTCAAGAATTAAAAATCATGCCCCCTGACCCTCATTCCTATACCTGCAATCAACGTACCTTTGGAAGATGATAATGACCAAGTAGGGAGATGCACTTCCCTTATTATGGGAACACATGCATGAGATACCTTATGATATTCCACTCCCTAGGAATACTCCAAATATAACCTTATATTTAGGAGTAAAGGAACCCTTGACTTCCCTGGGAAGGTGGCAAGGGGGTCAAGGTTCCTTGATGAAAAAGGAAAAAAAACAAACAAGAGAAGGATAAATTCTTACATTTACATGGAATAGAAACAAGCATCCTCAAAGATCTAATGCGGATTTTTTTTTATCATTGATAGGAGCCCTTAGAAAAAATTCCCTTTGTGACGGTCTAAAATGATATTTCTAACTCTAAATTGTTGAGGGATGGCTAATCCCTCAAATAAATTGGCCATAAAGAGGCTAATAGAGTCCTTAAACCCCTCTATTATCCCTCTTCATGAAATTATGACCGATAAAGAGAAATAAACAAAGTTGAATCCCAACAAAGTTGACTCCCACATGGATGAATAAGAGAAAAAGGGATGATAGAATATCCAAGAGGTTTGATCAGTTCTTAATATCTGAAGGTTTTCTGGAAGAAGTTACTCAAGTAAAATAGTGGATCACCTCAGGAAGGTAGTTAGACCATAATCCAATTGTAATATAAGTATCTCCTACATAGGAAAATCCATCTAGTCCCTTCAAACTAAATCCAAAATGTCTGAAGATGGAGGAATTTGTAAACAAGATTAAAGGTTGTTGGAAATCCTATGATGCAACCTTAAGAGAATATGAACTTATTCAATTTCAACAAAATATGAAAGAGGAATATAAGATAACATTCCTATGAGAAAAGGATAAAAAATATAGATGATAATCTCCTCAAAGAAGTGGAAGACAATTTGGAGACACTTTATAATAGTGAAGCTTTTGGCTATTTGAATGAAGTTTAAAAGATGGAGGTGGAGCTCCTAGAATAAAAAAAAAGGAACATATTATTGGATAAAGAGAAAGAATGGATAATTGAGAGAGGGGCCAATTGGGTACAAGGAGGTGATGAAAATACCAAGTTTTTTCATAGATATGGCAATAGTAAGAAAAAATTAACTCTGTTTGAAAAATTGACAAGGGGAATGATAGTTGGGCAACAAATTTTAAGGATATTGTTGATGAAGGAGTCACTTATTTTTCAAACCTTTTTAGGGAGCACTCTCGAGATACTATGAGTAAATTAATCATGCTTTCCAACTCATTTACCAGTTTTTTCAATAATGAGGACAACCTAGAACTGATGAAAGAAGTGGGAAAAGATGAATTACAACAAACTTTACAAAGATTCCAAAGGGATAAAATTCCAGGGCTATATGGCCTCCCTCTGGAATTATTTTTAGGATGCTATGAATTCATATAAGAATATCTAAGAAGAGTGGTGGAGGCCACCAAAACCACTGACAAAATGATTGGGGCCTACAACACTACCTTTATAGCCTTGATTCCTAAAGAGGATAATCCAAAACATGTTTAAAAATTTAGGCCAATATCCTTATGCAATTATATCTATATAATTATCTCAAAAGTTATTTCCATAAAACATAAAAGTGTATTATCAAAACAAATCTATAGAGAGCAGTTTGGTTTTTTAAAGGGAAGACAAAACCATGAGGTGGTTGGGATAACACATGAAATATTACACTTGATCAAGACCAAAATTCAAATATTAATGGTAATCAAAGTGGGCCTCTCCAAATATTATGATGGGGTACGTTGGCTTGACCTAAGATTGATCCTTATTCACTTAGGTTTCTATCATCAATTTGTGGTATGGGTGATGAGTTGCATTACCTCTACGTGCTTGTCCATGTTGATCAATGGGGTTACATCCCCATTCTTCAAAACAAACATGGATATTAGATAGGAATCCCCCCTTTCCCCTCTCCTCTTCCTTATAATAGCTAAATGAATGAGTAGATTAATAAAAGAGGCTGTAGAAAATGGAATTTTCAAAGGGATATGCATTGATCCAACATGTAATATCATGCATCTCTTGTTTGTGGATGATAATCTTATTTTTTGTGGATGATATTATTATTTTTTGTGAAGTTACTAGAAGGATAGTTTAAAAATTCAAAAATATTTTGGAGTTATTTTGTAAAGTTACATGTATGATGATAAATCTTGACAAATCTACTATATCCATGTGGGGTATCATTGCAAAAGAACATGAATATTTATCCCATTTATTTCCCATGTGATTGTTTTAGATTGGGGTTTCCTTTAAAAACTAACATGTATAAAAAAATGTGACTTTCAATGGTTGGTTTCCAAAGTGGGAAAGAGACTAAATGCCTGGTGCAATTGATGGCTCTCTTGAGGGGATAGATTGGTACTTGTTAAAGGAATACTATTATACTTTATTTCACTGGCTTGGGTTATGAAAGGTGTGTTGGATATAATTAGGAAAATTTGCTACAAATGTATCTATTCATGAGACCAAAAAAAGGAAGGACTTGTATTGGCATCATGGAAAAAATTGGTTGTTCCAAAAGAAAGTGGAGGATGGGTCCGAAAAAATCCCTTTCTCTTCTCCAAGACTTTAGCTACAAAAACTGTGTGGAGGTTATTACAATGAAAAGGGTTGTGGGTCCAAGTAATTATATCCAAGTACATTTCCCCATCTATAGTAGAGGAGTGGGTAAGGAACCAAAAAAAACAAATTCACAATGCATCAATAATTTGGAAAGCTGTGAATTCATCCTTTCATTTGGCTGGAAAATGGTTGATTTGGAAAGTGGGAAAAGGGGATAAAGTTCAAATTGGATATGAAACTTGGATAGGAAACAATGGATTTAACAAATTAAGTAAATAATTTTATACTCAGATAGATTGTTAACTAGGAGAGGTCTACAATTTGGAAACAACAATGGCTTACCTGGGAGGAACTAGGTCTGAGAGAAGATTTCATTGAAGCCTGGAAATGTTATATAGATGTTTTAAAAGACATAAATCTTTAAAATAAGATAATATTAAGATTATCTTATCCCTCAATCCCACTATAACTTATGTTCTTAAGCTATGCTATAGAGCACTTGATGAGGAAGGGTTGGAAGGACAACATGTTTGGTGGTGAATAACCATATATAAATTAACGTGTCTTTCCAAAAATAAAATATTCATGTGCCTAATATTAAATAATAAGGTTTCTGTATGGGAGTTGTTTAAGAAAAAAAATTCAACATCCCAGGTAACTTGGTGTAGCCTATGCCAACAAGTAGATGAAACCATAGAACATTTAATTATGACCTGCCCATTTACAAAATATGTTTGGGAAGAAGTATAAAACATGATAGGGATCAAAAAATGTTTGGGAAGGAGGAGATATATAAGAAGATTTGAAATCATGGTATTCAAAGAAGGACACAAATAAGATCAAATCCCTCCCCTTCAAAATAGCTTAGGGAGTATGGATTGCTATGGATCTAAAGTTATTTAAAGGAAAGGATAATATCCCTCTCAAATGTATGATATAGTCTATAAATATCCTAAATGCTTATCCATAGGTATAGGAAAAACAAATACATGAACTGGAAGATGAGGTAATCAACAAGGCCATCCCTTGGGCATATTTTGATGTTGCCTCATAGGGAAGTGCTCCCAAAATGGGTGCAAGGGGGATATTATGTATTTCTTATAATCATTGTATATCATTCAAATATGGAATAGGTTGGAAATCAAACAACCTCTATCAACTGATGTCACTCGAATTAATTCTTCAGTTGGCCCAAAAGTATGGGGTTTCACGAATTCAATTTTTCAGTGACTCTCTTTTGGTTATCAAATGGTTATGAAAGGAAGCCTTAAATCACAAATTTCACTTTAAAACCTATATATGATGATATACAAATACAATGACATATTTACCACTTATCATTTATACCGGGATATGAAAAGGATAGTAGATGATCTTTCAAATATGGATTGGGATAAGAGCATGGTACTTGGATTATATCTATACTCCAATATGGTAACTCCACTAATTTTATTCACTAACCTTGGATATAATGATACAAACTTATGTATTAATATAGAGGACCATTTGCAACTTTTACTTTTTTATGATGTAATTGTTTATGTTCTTTTTGAGTCAAGAAACAACCCTATTTTTGATGATACAATTTGTTGATATATTTTCAAAGAAAGACAAGTATGATTTTTTTTTTCTCTATTTGGTTGTTGAGCACCTCTTTGAATTCCAAGAGGCATATGACTATGCTAATTTTTTTTTATAAATAAAATTATGAATTTTTTTCCTTCGAACACACACACACACACACACACACACACACACAATTTGAAAACATATCTATGGTAAGAAACATGGATTGTAAACACACATAGATATATTCGATTTAATAAACCAATCATCCATCACATACAATTAAATCGATATGGTTGGACACACACACACACACACACTCCTTTTGAAACTATTGCAATTGTATACACCATAAATCAAATCAATGATCTATGTAAATATAAATGTGAGAAAAGTATGCAAACCTATACATACGAAATCAATTTGGTGGTTTATATAATTATATGTATGCATCTATATCTTTGATCCACACACACACACACACAATAATCAATACAATGATATTTATGAACATTCACGGAAAATTAATCAATTCAATGGCCTTATATAACTTTACTCAACATTAAATCAATTTGATGGCATATATGTACATGGCCTAAAATAAGTGATATACATATAATTTCAATCAGTGATATATATATATATATATATATACACTCTCACTGTGCAATACACATAGGTATTCAATTCAATGATATGTGTGTGTATCTTGGGTGGTTGGAAGGAATGATTATTACCCTCACCACCCAAGTTTAAATCCTTGGAGTTACAAGTTGTGCCCTTTAATGGATATATAAGATGTTATTGTTGTTGATCCCCAAATACTTCGAAAATGCTAGGCCACCCCATGTTCTCTTGTAGATTTCATTGAGGTTTTCCATGGATATAGAAAGAACCAATATCCAGTGTCACACACACACACACACACACACACACACACACACACACACACACACACACACACACACATATATATTGTTGGTTCTTGGGGGGGTTATCAAACCCAAGGTTCGATAGGATTTACCAACAAAAACCCCATAGGCATTGACAAATTCAATCTTCAAGGACTGAAGAAGGTCTCACCTAAGAAACCATGAGAATAAAAAAGACCATAAGTCTTGTGTTGTATGTGAAGGAATAACAAATATAACAAATATCCATCTACTAATCATTCATTCATTCAAAACTACCATAAGATTGTTGCAAATCATAATATAAACATACAAACATTCAACCATAACTCATCAACATGCAAAGATAAATGTGATTCGGTATTCATTCATTAAACTCAAAGGAATGCCAATAAATTCTCATACAATAGAGGCCTAATCCTACTCAAGAAACATTAATGAAAACCAGAACATAAATGCACTATGGACTAATATATCTCTCATTCACACACATTATCTCTAAACATAAAAAACTGATACAAGGATGAATTGCGAGATCTAGCTTGGATCTCCTCCTTGTTCTCTATTAACATTCAATATCATTATCCTCTATTGATCCAAAACCCAACCCATTTCATATTTGCATGCATCCCCCCATATCTTTCAAGAAGCATGGAAATCATAACTAACTTTCCAGCTTATCAAAAACCTTGACCATGACCAGTCAGGTTGTTACAAAAGTAGTTACAAGATATTTTAGAAGATATCCCCTTATTCGTCCTACATGAGATCCCTTTAAGTCCCTAACGCACGATACAAAATGGGTTAGTTCATGTAATGTTTCCTTGGCTGGCGCAGATGCTAAATTCAACAAAGTGCAGTATATCTTTTTGGGCACACGTGTAGTGCTGACTCATGGCACACACACAACTTTTGAAAAACCTTAGGTGCCAACATACCCTTCACACTATTATTTGGCTTGTACTCAAGCCAATGACACAGTTTAGTCGATAGCTCCTATATTAAGTGGTGAAATCCAAGGGCTTGGATTAGTGGGATAGGTGGGTCATGTTAGAGCCCTACATAGGTTCCAAAACTTCTCAAACAATCCCTTGTAATGTAGACATGGTTGTGACCTTTAAAATCCAGGATCTCGACCTCTCCCTCGTCGATATTGGTCTCGACTAGGTGAGGATATATGTCGTTCAACATACATTTCAGACCCTTTTTCACTATACAGACCAAATCCCTCTGTTAGGACTTGGAAACACCATCCTTTTCTCCTTCTAGGTGCAGACCAGGGTGATTTCTCCATCATGCATGACCTTCATCTTCTTCCTGTCTCTCTGGGGATGGTGGACAATCAGGAGGAAATGAAACACTACAAATGATAGAGGGTACAACTCGTAGAGTTGGGTTGTCGACTTCAACAAAGGTGTCGATCCATGGTGGCAGGATCAACGACTTATGGCACTTGGGCATTGAGGTTTCCACCACATAAGATTTGAAGTTCAAAGAACTGTTTGGAAGCTCAGACCTTGGAGTTGGAAAACTATAACTTGGGTTCACTTCCTAATAAATGAACCCTCATATGAAGTTCTCATGGGGATTCAATCGTGGGGAGTTGGGCCTCCTGTGCAGACTGCAACCTCTTGTATACCATTTTCCTGTTGTAAGTGGCCATTTTGCTAGGGAATTTGTAGTGGAATTCTAATTCTTGATATTGTTCTCTATGCAAATTAAATGTCCCTAGTTTATGAGAATTATAAATATCCCCATATTGAATTTCCTACGTTACCACTTTCTCTCCTAGGCATGTGTCCAGGATTACTGGTTATACATGTTGCAATGATTGTGCTTGATCCTCTCGAGGTGCGAATATATTGTATTCATCACCATAATGTACCATCGTATACTTGAAATGCATGGTGGGGCATGTCATCATAACTGTATGTGACCCTTCATGTTGTGTGACCTAGTGGAACATGATTGTGTGACCTTTTGTTGCATTTACTAGCCATATGTCTTTTACCTCATGTGTGCAAGAGTTTTATCCTGTGCGGTAGCCTGCATGTCTTTCCTTACTTGGCACACTTGAATGAATCGTAGAGATATTTATATGTGGCACCATTTCCTGTCCTAGATTACCCGACTTTATTGTATCCTTTTATTTTTATCTATATTTATTTCTATCTACCGACACCTACTATAAGCTAACTATGAGAGTATGTAAATGTTTAGGGTGCATGTGACCCTTGCGAGCCATAATACACTTTGAGCTCACTCCCGTTAATGAGGCCGTTGAGGGGATCACTCTGTAAGGTATCCAACTTAGTTTCCCCTGCTTCACTTATGTATACTAAGAGAAAGGGTCCTAACCAACACATGCGTAGTTTTAATGGGTTCTTCATGAACTTGTTGTCATACAATAATACTAGAGAACTAGGTTAAAGAATATTGTGGTGAATGTTGTGGTTGTGCCATGCATTTTGTATCTGCTTCTCAACCAACTAGATACATCCTGCAATGAGTCAGTCCTCCTCGAGTTATATTATCTCTTCCAATCATCGCTGAAGGGATTGGTCATATGACATTTTTGTTGTGAGAGAAATGCATAAAATTAAGGGAATTAAAACCTATTTTCTATAAAACAACCTGAAGGGGGTGTGTTTTTTTTAGTCGTTTACATGTTTTTCTATAAGCCCACAAAACTACCAGAATTCAATGATTCGAGTGGCCACATTACACATTACACACCATAATGAGGGCATGCTATAAGATCTTGTTGAATGTTTCAACTATTCTGTTAGCTTGTGGATGATAGGGTGTGCTCTTTTGGTGATGGATCATAAATTCTTGAGTGAGCATGCAGATGGTGTCATTCAGAAAATGTGCACCCTGATCGCTCATTAGCACCTTTGGGAAGCCAAATATGGTGATGTTATTCTCAAATATTAGGTGTGTTTTCATGTTGGTGGTGCAATATTTAACCGATGTAGCTTCTGTCCATCATGTTAAGTACTCTATGGATGTAATAATATATTACGTGCAAGTTTTTCACGTGGGGGTGATCCAGGAGGATCTAGGAACGCTCATAGAGGTCTAAGAGGATCTGAAATGTCCATAGAGGTCCATAAAGGTTTAGAAATTCTCAAAATTCAATCATCCCAAATGCTCTAAAAAAAAACCATCAATGCATAGATCTCGACGATAGATTTCCAACGGTGAAAAAATCACCTCAAACATAGTTCGTATGCAAAAGATATGGTTGGTCAAAGTTCAAGTCAACTAGGTCAAAAGTCAAATTCAAAGGGGTCAAGGTGAAATGTGGCACGACTATAGATTCCATATGGTGATGATGTGGCCACACCCCAAGGTTTCACATGGAATGACCATACATTGACTGGGCAGGTGTGCTGGAATCCGTACATACTGTTAATTTTTTTTCAAAATCCCAACCCAGTTTCAGTCTCTCTGATTTTTCAGTCAAATTTAAATGCCAAACTTAGTTTCAGCACTGTTTCAGCATCTGCTCACAGTGGTGTTTCAGCATCAGCATATGCTACAGCCTGGTGTTTCAGCATCTGCTCACAGCGGTGTTTCAGCATCAGCATATGCTACAACCTGGTGTTTCAGCATCTTCTCAAAGAATATCCACCGATAGCGTGTTTCAACATATACTGACATGAATTGTTCCGGCTATATACTCGACTACAGTGTTTGAAACAGCGCTCTGACCCCGGTGTTCCGGTATCAAGATACTGACCACGGTGTTTCGGCATCTAAAAACCTTAACAGAAAAAAAATTTCAGAACAGAAAATAAAATTCAGAACTGAAACATGAGGGTTATGAACATCGTTTTCAACATAAAAATAAAATATCAAGTAATGTGTACCAAAACTCGAGAAAATATAGACACAAAGAATTCGGTCTAACCCGACTACAGGAAAAGAAACCCACAAAGGGGAAAACCGGTGAGAGGGCTTTTTATTATTATAGAGCTCAGAGAATTCTTTTTGCGGCATATTCATCTTAGTTATTTTGCTGGCTGCGGACATTCCGTAGCTTTGCTCTCGATTTTTTGAACCGGTGTTACAAGCATGCGACGAATTAATGTTATGCGCGGTTATGCAGAACATTGCCAAAACTACTGCTAAAGGTGTGAGATTTGTCTAGAAATACACTTTCGAAATATATTGATGGTTACATATGATTTACGTACCAACAAATGTTTCAGCGGCGACGGAATGTATACTCTGCTCGGAAATTCGCGGTACAATCCTCCTCAATTTGTGCACGTACATCTTGTGGCCATGACTCACATAAATGGTAGTGGTACTGCTTCCTTTGTTTATGCAGTAGTGCTTCTCGCTGCTTTGGGATCGTTCTCTCCTTCGACTAAATCTTTGTCTCTTTCTCGATAGGCCTCTCTCTTGCTCTCTTGTTCTCTCAACAAGAATCTTTTAACTTTCTTGTTCTTGGAATCTCACCCGAGAACCTCTTGGCATCTCACCAAGAGTCTGCACATACCAACAATGTGTATTTCTTCTTCTTCTCTTTCTCTTGTCATCACCGCGAGCCTCGCCAGCCTCTCCCGCAGAGATTTCTTGATTTCTTTGCAAGAATGGGTAAGCCCACTTGCCTTAATCAACCTCATGAGGGAAGGGTGGGGAGTTTTTCTAATCTAGCGATTGAGATTAGATCCCGAGGATGGGTGGGATTTGGTGTATACCCTCACTTTAGTCATAAAGTTTATCTTTTAATTTGCATCTCACAAAATTAATTTGACTAGAACCACATTGTGATTTCTCACTTAGAAGCTAGGGGAGCGAAACGCCTTTGGTACTTTATTTTAATTTAAGATTTAACACTCCCTCATGCGGGAAAGTGTTACTCACCACTCCAAGCTTGTCACTGAAAAATACAAACTTGCCCATGCTCGATGCCTTGGTGAGTATATGCGTGTCTGCTCCCTCGGTGGAGTAATGTTGTAGCTCCACAGCTCCTCTCGAACATAATCACAGATGAAGTGATGCCGAATCTCGATATGCTTAGACAACTCATGAAAAACTGGATTCTCACGAGGTTTAATCTTTGACTACGATTATCCCCGTTAAATCGGTGAGCCTGTTGCGCAGAACAATCCAATCCGACTGTCGCTACAGAGGCCGAGGCTCACAACTGGCGACTAAGGTACCGCCGCCCATACTGAAGCCTAGAACTCAAAACCATGGGCTTCGCTTTCCGGTGAACCGGGAACCTGGCTGGCAGTCCCAATCCAAAGCAACGCCACGAAGTGCTTTTTCTGTCCAGCGACACATCACGCCCAATGCAGTGCAGCGAGCTGTAGAGACGAACTCCATCTCCCTCACTTAATTAGTCGGACCATAATCTGGGTACCACAGAGATGCACGAGCACGTAACTTAACGCCACCCGATTACTCTCCCTGGCTCCACCATGAGGCGGTAGGAGTGTTGACAATATGAAACAAATATCTGGCGTACGGTATTGACCCGAATACATGATGACCGTCGGAACAGGCGTGAAGGTGGAATCACCAAAGCGTGACTTCCGGAAGCATGAAGCTTCTTCGGTTAATTGTCATGGGGTGGTCATGGGTACCTTATCCCCATCGAAATCTACTGGAATGTCACACACATACTTCCCACGTCACAGGAGATGTGTCAGGGCTCTACCAAACCTCTCGGTCAAAAGTATTACCATCCGATCGATATGCGTCATCTAGAACTACGAGCGAACTTATGCATTTCGCGATGATTCTCTTTGCCCCTGTAATAAAAGGTCATCCACATATAGCGGGGTAAGGAGGATCCTCTCCAACCATGATGAAGTATAGGTTGGGATCAGCCTCACTCTTCTCGAAACCCAACCGCTGCAAATAGGAATCTATCCTCCCGAATGCAATACGGGGCTTGTTTCGACCCGTCTAATGCCTTCTTGGGTTTGCACACATGAGACTCTCTCCCATGCACTCAAAAGTAATGGAGCTTTCGATGTATACCTCCTCCTCAGTAAGACCATTCAATCGGTCTTCACATCCATCACGGTGGATTTCCAACCACATCTCTGTACTTGATGGGAGATCAGCGCCTGATAAAGTTAACCCCATCAAGCCCGGCCCGGCAAAGTATCATCATAGTCCAGCTCCCTCCAACCTATGAAAACTCAGGAGCCTGGCGGAGCTTTGTACTTGCTTCTCCCGATCTTTCCATCTGCGGCTGTGCTTTAACAGCAGAGCCACTTGGAGTCTGCCAGAGCTTCCCCTCCCGAGGTCTGAGACAACTTCCCAAACCATGGTTCTTCATGATGGAATTGGCCTCTTCCATCATGACATCTCCATACACATACTAGTGGCCTCCTCAAAATTAGACGGCTCAGACTCCCGAATACTACTCAACATCACGATGTAGCAGCAAAACCTCTCAGGAGGTTTACTCTCCCTCAGCTTGCACGCGGGGATTCCCACTGAAACCTTTGCATCCCTCAAAATGTCCTGAATTCACTTGGGCTTCCTCCTCTCTAGTAGTGTCGGTGGAGGGGACTCTCCGATCAAACCCATCGCCGAGAATGATGATCCACAGCTAGTAGACCACAGGTGCAGTCAGAAACACATTGGATAGATCTGCTTGAACCTTGAACTTCTGTGGCTCACGTCACTTTGTGAACCTGGCAGTCCCGATTCTTAGTCTGTTGTGGGCTCACCTGAATCCGAGATGAAGACTTCTCACCTCTATCTGTCCCTCCCCAGACTTCCTAAAGGCTCCATCACCTCCTCAAATCGACATCCCTCCTCAAGGCCAGGTCTTCCCTCGAGGAAGGGAAGGGTAAATACAGGAGAGAAACTGAGTGCTGTACCCAACAAAGATCCTCTCTCTACCATGGGCTCCAACATTGTCCTCTTCCGGAAGGGACATATGTATATGTGATGCACCCAAAAATCAAAAAGTGCCCCACCTCGGGCTTCTTCCCAAAGAAATCCTCATGAGTCTTATCCCCCGACCTTGTGAGGACTCTGATGCAATAGATAAAAGCTACCCGGTGTAGCATGCCTCAACCCTTAGAAATAGTAGCTATTGCGATCGTAGCATGTCTCTCGTAGCCCATGATGGCCCTGTTCTTCCTCTCAGCAACCCCGATGCAACTTGCGGGTTGTAAGGAATGATCAACTACCTCCTGAGTGCCACTCTCACGCCTTGAAATCCATAAACTCCTTGTGGAGGTATACTCACCCCCATTGTCCCATCCTCGAACTCACGATTTTCAAACACAATGCGGTTCTCCACAGGCTTTGAACTCTGAAAGCCGGTGAAGAAAATCCATACTTCCGAGAAAGTCATCAATGAATACAACATAGTATAGGGATCAGTCAACGATGCCGAAGACATAAGGCCACATACATATGAATGCTTGGTCAGAGTATCCCTAATAAGCTCCTAACATCCTTTGCTCGGAAAAAGCAGTCTTGGTGTACTTTCCCAAGGTACACCTCTTGCACAACTCATGGTTATACGGCGAAATCACGGAACTCGGAGTCACCTATCTCCCTCGGGAACTACGCCAAATCCCCATGGTGCAAATGTGCCCATCCTCACGTGCCATATCTCACACATGGAGTGCATCACTTGCTACTAGTGAATGAATCGATGCTTTTCATGGCAGGTACGGAACAAGGACATGCATGACCCTCACATGTCTAGTACCAATCACTTTTGGCCCAGAGTGATGCTAGACCTTATGGGGAAAATAAGCACACACGCCCATCCGCAGACAAGACCTCATAGCCCTTCTCTCCTCAATGGTAGAAACTAACACTAAGTTCTTCTTCAAACTTGGGAACATATAGAACCTTTGCATCTTCACACTGAGTAAGATCTGTCGAGTGCTCACGGACTGTTGTCATATGGCGAGGAGGCACCACTGTCAATATAACAAGTATCTGAATGAGTGGTCGATGATAAAGACACCAGAATTCAGAGGAAAATTCCTTGTATGTCGAACTTGAGGAACGATCACATCCACTCTGCTGAAGGCTAACATTTTGTTTCAACCTTGGCATCTCTGGGTATGACCTTGTCATCTCATCAAAGGTCCCTTCTCATGGCATCTCACCAAGGTTTCTTGATCTTGGCATCTCACCGAGATCCTCTCCTTGGTCTCTCACAAAGTGACTTCCTCTTGAAGTGATTCTTGTCCCAACTTCACGTTTCTTGAAATTTCTACTTCTCTTCCAACTCATCTCTATTACCATGTTAATTTTTCAAAATCCCAGCCAGTTTCAGTCTCGATTTTTTAGATTCAAATTTAAATCACCACACCCGTTTCATCCTTTGTTTTGACATGTATCTCTGACACGGTGTTTCGTATCTGCTCACATCGGTGTTTCAACATCGACGCCTTTCTGACTGGTGTTTCAATATCTGCTCACAGCGGTGTTCGGCCATCGACGCATGCTTTCTGACGGGTGTTTGTTATCGCTTCGATAGCGTGTTTTAGCATATACCGGTACGGTGTTCGGTATATACTTTCGGCCGGTGTTTCGACATGCTCTGACACAGTGTTTCGACATAAGCTTCGACACGGTGTTTGACATCAAAACTTAACAAAATAAATTTGAGCGGAAAATAAATTTGGTGAAACGAAGGATTATGAACAGCGTTTTCAATGCAGAAATAAAATATCAGCAGTATACAAAACTCAAAAAATATAGACAAAAAGAACTGATCTAACCCGATACAAGAAAACCCACAAGGGGAAAATCAGTTAGAGAGGGCTTTGTATTGTTTATGAGCTTCTAAGAAATTCTCTTACATTTATTACATCTTAGGATATTTACAAACTTATACGGACATTCTGTAGCTTTGCTCCGATTTGGACGGAATTAAATTTACAAAGTATTATGACAATTAATGTTGTCACCGGTTGTCCCATAATTTGTGCCAAAGGCTTCATAAAATTTGTCTGGTTGTGTAAAGAAATACACTCCAAAATATGTCACAATGAGTTACCTCAATTTCTGTGCTAACAAATGTTGTATGGCAACCTTGGAATGCATCCCAATACTCTGAAATTAGGTATTTGTCCTCCTTGATTTTTTGTGCACATTAAATGCTATATGACCTCCACAAATCCATGCGATTGCGGCTTTGTTCTTCGCTAACATGCGAAATATTTACTTCTCTTTGCTTTGGGATCAGTTCTCTCCTTCAACAAATCTTGTCTCTTTTTCTTTCGACCTCTCTCTTTCTCTCTCTTGTTCTCTCCATAAGAATCGCAACTTCTTGTTCTTGGCATCTCACGAAGAACCTCTTGGCATCACCAATAGTCTTTTGCTCTCTCAACAAGACTGTTGCTGCTTCTTCTTCTCTCTTGCTCTTGGCATCTCACCAAGAGCCTCTTAATCACCAAGATTTCTTCGATTTTCTTTCACAGAGATGGGTGCGCCCACTGCTTAATCAACCTCATGAGGGAAGGTGAGGTTTTCTAATCTAACGGTTGAGATTAGATCAGATGGGTGGCTAATCTAACGGTTGAGATTAGATCAGATGGGTGGCTGAGATTTGGTGTCTCTTCACTCACCCTCACTTTAATCACAAAGTTATCTTTTAATTTGCATCTCACAAATTAATTTGACTAAGACCCACATTCGACAATTTCTCCCCTTAGGCGCCTAGGGAAGAGAAACACTTGCCTTGGTACTTTATTTTAATTTAAAATTTAACACTCCCTCATACCGAGGAAAGTGTTACTCACCACTCCAAGCTTGTCCCTGAAAAATAAAAACTTGCCCATGCTCAATGCCTTGGTGAGTATGTCTGCAATCTGCTCCTCAGTAGATATGTACTGTAGCTCCACAACTCCTCTCTGAACATAATCACGGATGAAGTGATATCGAATCTCGATATGCTTAGACCGGTCATGAAAAAAAACTGGATTCTCCGAGAGTTTAATGCAACTCTAATTATCACAGTAAATCACGGTAGGCCAAGAGCCTAAGCCCTCGACCCAAAGTTATATTTGATATATCATATAACCATAACCAAAATCTCCGTGGAGGGTTTAAACCATATCATATAACAAACCACCATATATTCCACGAAACTTTTAAACTATATGCCATATATATATATATATAACAACCACTGTATGTTATAACCAAAAACGAGGTTTGTGGAGGATCGAACCTATGACCTCATCCATGCTAACCAAATGCATTAATTGTCACACCAAAGATGCCTCATGTTAAGGCAATGCCCATGACATTGTATTTAATGCTGACCACATAATTCAAAGGGGAGTTAAGGGCCCATAGCCTATTTAATGGGCATGCAAACTGAGGATGGGATAAACACCCATTAATATGTAGAGTACGGTCTCAAAGTCCGTGCCAAGGGTAATAGGGCTTTGAGGCTACACCTTAAAGCATGTTGAGAGGTCCCTTGATGGAATTTTAAGAAATTTATACTCATTTTTCATGATTTTTCATAAGGAATCCAATGGTGCACTCCATTTTTGGGTTTGAACAATGCATAAAAAGGTCATTGTAAAACACAAGAATTTGAGCATTAATAAAGAAGTCTCTATTGGAAGTGGACCCAAAGACATAGCCCAAATTGGGTGTCCTTTATCAAACTTGTGTATCTGATATTATCATTGTTGTTCATTTTGTGCTCAGTTATTTGTAAGTCTTTTATCATTAAAGTGTATTTGGTCAGATAAGCGTTTCACATGTAAATTGCAAACAATCAAGCGATAATTTTTATTTCTAAGATCAAATAGAGGTTATTGTGTATTTAAGATTAATAAGCATTTAAGGATTTTTTAGATCAAGTTGGTATCAGAGCAAGGTTTGACAAGTGTCTGCAAGTGAATGCTTACAAGAGCCAAACTCAAACTTGGTAAAGGAGTGATTGCAAGTTATAAGTCCAATATTGAAAGAAGACTTAGTAAGCATAAGATAGCTTCCGAAGGAAATGAAGGAGAAGATCCTCCCATGAGTCTAGATGAAATGATGGATACACGTTGCTCGATGAGAGAGATAGTATATGATTTTCAATGAAGAATTCAGAAGATTGTAAGTGGAGAATATTTGGTAAAAGGAGGAGGAGGTGAAGGTGGTGGACCTTTGGATCCCCCTTCACTATCCTCATCATCATCTCCTTATGAGGTAAGTGAACATTCATCTCATAAAAATAAGTCCTCTAAGAAGTTTGATCATAATGTGCCTTTATTAAAATTGGATGTCAAGTTTGAATTGTCGACTTATGATGGAGAATTGAATGTCGAGAAATGAGAAGGCTGGATCAAGCAAATAGAGGCATACTTCAGGGTTCAAAATATCATGGACGAAGTTGCAAGGATATAGTAAGTTTCTCTTTGACTAAGTGGAATAGCATTAATATTCTAGGAGAGTAAAATGAAAGTTCATCTTGTTCAAAAGGGTGAAATAATATCTTCTTGGGATAATTTTGTTTTTGACTAGGGAAATCAACAACTAGTTGGGCACATACTCATGTGACATGTGGTCATGTTATCCAACTGATACCACTATAACCCCAGGCATGGCAACGTGGCCCCTCACTCGACACACAAGGATAGTAGAGGGTTTCAAATAGATGACTTCACATAACTAAGTGCCTTAACAATACACTCCATCACCGACTGTTCTACACCCCAGGGGATTCCTGGGATAAATTTACCAAGGCTATAAGAAAACAATTCTATCCACTGGATTATACGCAAATGAAAATAATAGAATGAAAACATATAAGGCAGGGTAAAGGCCAGAATATTCAAGCATATACACAATAATTAAAAAATAAGGAATTATCCTTAGGGATTCTGTTGTATACCCATGAAACTCTTCTAAAGTATATTGGTGGCATGCACTCATATCTTCGTCGCACTATTTTAATGTTTTAACCCTACTAACATTGATAAAGTGTCAGTACAATCTACAGATCTGGAGGCTAGTAAGCATAAGCATGTGATCAAATATAAAAATCCATTCAAGTTTGAAAAGAAACCGAAAGGTAAATGGAAGAGTAATATATCACCTAAAGTAAAGCAAGCTGAGGGAAAACCTACATGTTCCCACAGTAAGAAAAAGGGACATGAGGAATCACATTGTTGGAAGCATCATCTAGAATTACGACCGAAGAAGTTCAAGGATAAAGGGAAGCAAAAGAATGTTGCATCAGCTCATCAGGATCTAGGGTAAGATTATGGGGATGAATCAAAGATCATGGAAATAGGAAGCAAAGTTATATCTACTATCAATTATAATTCTATAGTTCAATCCGCTAAATTAGAAAGTGATACTGATCAAAAGAAGAGAAGTGAGATTTTCTATGTTAGAGTTATAGTCAAGCATACAAAGGTGGATACTTTATTTGACAATGTATCTCAAGTTAACTTAATATTTGAAGCAATTGTTAAGAAGTTGGGTTTGAAGATGACACCTCATAAAAATCCTTATCCCTTTGGATGGGTATGTGAAGATTCCAAGTTGTAGGTAACGAAACAATGTAAGACCGGATTTGCAATTACAACTAAGTTCTTTGATGAGGTTGAGTTATATGTTGTACCTCTTGAAATTTGTGGAATTTTCTTAGGTAGTCCATATCTATTTGACAGGAATGCCATATTATACCACGAAGAAAATAAATATCATCTTTTTAAGAACGAGGTTGAGTATATTTTCAGAGCTCATCGTATCAAAATTGATGTTTCTTTAGTGAGCACAGGGAAAATTAAGAGACTCGTGAGCGTAAGTAAATCTTTTGTTCTCACAATAGTGAAACAAAAATAAGAAGATATAACAGATACTTTATTAGGTTATGATCCAGATCATAAATAGGAGTTGGTCAAAATCATATCTAAATATGATGAGTTGTTTCAGGAACCTACAGGGTTTCCTCCTAGAGGGAGGTTGAACATGAGATATATTTGTAGCATGATGCTTCTCTTCCTAACATTGGTATGTATAGGTAATCGGTGATCGAGAATGAAAAAATTAAGAATAAGGTTCAAGATTTGCTCGATAAAGGAATCATCAGACCAAGCTCCTCTATGTGTGGTTCTCCTATTGTATTAGTTCCAAATAAACATGGCACGTGGAGGATGTGTATTGACTTTCGAGCCCTAAACAAGTTTACGGTAAAGAACCATTATCCTCTTCCCAGAATTGATGACTTATTGGATCAATTAAATAATTTTGTTTATTTCACTAAGATGGACTTGAGAAGTGGTTACCATCATATTAGAATTTCATAAACTAACATATGGAAAACTGCTTTCAAGACCAAGCACGTATTATTCGAAGGGTTAGTTATGTCATTTGGGTTATGCAATGCACCTGCAAGATTCATGAGGGTAATGAGAGATGTATTCAGGCCTTACATAGATGATTTTTTATCGTCTACTTAGATGATATATTGATCTTTAGTATAATATGGAAAGATCATATAAAGCATGTCAAGACAATCTTTGAACTCTTGAAAAAGGAGAAGTTGTATATCAAAATGTCTAAGTGTGAATTTGGAAAAACTTCTATGGTATATTTGGGTTATATTATAGGGAATGGTTAGCTAAAGATAGACACTACAAACGTAGAAGTCATTGAGAAATGGCCCAAGCCAACTACTGTCACATAAGTCAGGATATTCTTAGGAGTAATACAATATTGGAGGAAATTCATTGCTAATTTCTCTTACATAACAACTCATCTGCATGCATTAACAACCGTAAAACATGTCTTTCAATGGGCAGGAAAGTAGCAGAAATCCTTCGATACATTGAAAGAAAAGATAAGCACCACACAAATTTTCTCTCTACCAGATCTAGAACAATCATTTGTGATTCAAATCGATGTAAGCATATATGCCATGGGAGCAGTCTTGATGCAATTAGGTAAACCTATATGTTATCATTCTGAGACTTTCACTCAAGATGTGATTAACTATCCAACATATGATAAGGAATTGTATACATTGGTACAACGTGTGAAGAAATGGAATCTTTAATTAGTGGGGAAGGAGACAATAATTCATACAAATCATCAACCATTACAATATTTGCAATCACATACCAAGCTACAATAGTCACGACATTTCAGGTGGATGGTTTTCTTACATCATTTTCATTTGGTAATCAGGTATAAGAAAGATAGTCATAATAAGGTTGCAAATATGTTGTCAAGAACAATGATTAATGCATCGACAATACTAAGGTATAATCCTCTAGCTCATGAAAGTTATGCAGAACAATATGCTAAGGATGATGATTTTAAAGGTGTATATGATGCATTAACTAGTGGAAATCAACACTCAAATTATTATATGCATGTAAATTTGTTATATCATCTTGGAAAACTTTGTATACCTAGATATGAAAAGTAATTATAATAAGATAAGCTAATACATCTCTCATTTCTGGTCATTTTTGGGTTGGTAAGACAGTTGCACAGTTACAAAGATATTGTTATTGGCCTCAAATGAATGAAACAATATCCAAGTATATAAAAGGGTGTGATATGTGTGCCACAAGCAAGCCTAACAACATAAATTTGGGATTATATGCGTCGCTTCTAGTACCTTCTCAGCCATGGGAAATCATCTCCATATATTTTGTAGGGGGTTTTCCGATGTCTAGGAAAAGTCATGATTATCTATATGTTGTCATGGATAGATTCAACAAGATGTGTATTTTGATTCCATGCAAGAAATAAGTCACTTCTAAACAAACATCACAAATGTTCTTTTCTAATGTATGGGTTCATTTTGGATTTCCTACATCTATTATATCATATAGAGACTCTCGTTTTTTGGGAAAGTTTTGGTCTCATTTATGGGACCTCATGGGCACTAAGATAAATAAGAGCACAACTTTTCATCCACAAATAGATGGACAGATAGAGGTGGTAAACATAAAAATGGTACATCTACTTTGAGGATATTGTACCAAACATCCTAAGTTATGGGATTAGAAGTTACCTTATGTACTGTTGGATTATTG
>SNQJ01S0015758.1:211596-238258 GCA_010110895.2 Picea sitchensis
CACAGAGATTTTTCACCTGGAAACCCAAACCAGGAAAACCAGCATATATTATATTCATACATTGTGTTACATTGTTTACAATACAATATACATATAGGAGCCAACGACATCCAAAACCCTAACCCAATGAATTGGATTAGTCCAAAACCCTAGTTCCTTAACCGGAAATAGAAAACCATCGGTAAAAAACCATGTGCCGAAAAACCACCTAATATCATGTGGTCCCAGAAATATGTTGTCCCGAACAAAAATTTTCGAGGGCACTGCCCCCGAACCCCCGCGCAGGGGGCTCCACCCCCCTCTAACCCCCCTGTGCGCTCGGCGCAGATGCTCAAACACTACTACTCGTGCAAAGAATATAACACATACCCAATAGTTTTGTCAGTGTTTTTTCTGAGCATTACTCTGTTTTTAATGTGAACTGATGTATGCACTGCCTATGTCCAAAATATATCTGTCAATTTGGAATCCATTAGCATTGTTCAATCCATTTCCTGTATTATCCCGTTCTTTCTTTCAACAACTCCATTCTGTTGAGGTGTCCTAGGAACGGAGAATTCCCTTTTTATTCCATGATTGTTGTAGTAGTCCATAAATTCCTTTGAAGTGAACTCTCCTCCATTATCATATCTCAAGCATTTGATTTTTGAATCCATTTCATTTTCAACCATTTTCTTGTAATCTTGAATTTTTCAAAAGCTTCTGACTTATTTTTGAGAAAGCAAACTGCAATCATTCTTGTATAATCATCAAATAATAACATAAAGTATTTCTCACCTTTTAAACCCTTTGTTGTAGTTGGTCCAATTAGATTAGTATGCACAATTTCTAGTGGTCTTGTTGTTGAATATTCCTTTGATTTGAACCTGGTCTTTGTTTTCTTTCCTTGTTTACAATGTTTGCATAAAGTGTTGGTTGGTTTCGTGATCCGGGGCATTTCTCTAACTGCTTATCTTCTGTTGACTTTGAAAAGGTTATCAAAATGTATGTGACCCATTATTCTGTGCCACAGCCAACTTTCATCTTCCTTTCCTAGACAACACTTTTCATTTCCAATTTCACTTAATACATATATGTTGCTTAAAGTTCTCGCAGTTGTAGCAATCAATTTTCCTAAACCTTCTTTTCTTATCTCGCATTTTTGGGTATCGAAAGTAACTTTATGACCTTAGTCGCACATTTGATTCACACTTAGAAGATTATGTTTCATATACTCTACTACTAGAACATTTTCTTCCTTGGTATTCTTGATCCCAATTATGACCATGCCTTTTCCAATTATTTTAGCTGAATCATCATTTCCGAAGGATACTGATCCATCTCTTTCCTTTCGTAATGTAAGAAACTAGTCTCTATCACCTGTCATGTGTTTTTAACAACCATTGTCAACATACCAACCACGTTTCTTCTGCTTAGCTTGTAGAGTGAGTGTGCATTATTCATTGCTATATTGATCCTGCTTTCTTATCCATGTCCTTTTTTGAGGTTCCTCTCTGTGACTGTTGTTATTTGTTGCGGTTCTCTAGGAGGGACTCTCATTCTGCAATATTTGGCGATGTGTCCAAAATTGTTACATTTGTAACATTCCACTTCAGTGCTCAAAGATTCAAACCTGTTGTAACTTATTCTTTTTGTTTCACTAGGCCTTCTTGGATAACCCCTTTGTGTATGACTTTCAAAGTTGTTTGTTTCCGTGTTGTTAGCTCTGCAATTCACAACTTTATGTCCAAAATTATTATATGCATAACATAGACCAAAAAATACAGTTCGATACCTTGGAGTTGAAGATCTTCTAAAAGGAGGTTCTCTTATGAATCCTTCTTCTTCTTGAGGCCTATCTGTCTGTTGTTGATTCTAAAATATGAATCTTCTCGGTGGAGGAGTGTCCCTTTAATCTTCTGTGTATATTTTCCTATCCCTTTTGATTGTTTCTACATAGTTTTTTGGATATGTTTCTTGCTCTGTTGTTTTGGATCTTGATCCCTTTTCTATCTGATTGTATCCAAGTCCGGACTTGTCAAGATGAGATTTTTTACTGTTGATAATGTCATCCAAAACGTTTGAGATATTCTGCATATTTTTCTTTTGAATATTCTTTCTTAATGTGACAATCTTTGCTTCCAAATTTCCAATGTTTTTGTCCTTTTCTTCTAGATGTTCTTTGAGTGCTTCTTCAATTATTTTATCTTCTTGTATTTGAACCTTCAAATTTGTGATCATTTATTCTAGTTCTTGAGTATCTTCTTTCTTGTCTAGTTCCGCTTGTAGTTTCTCATTTTTCTTCTTTTCTCTTCTGATAACTTCTATGTCACACATCAATTCTTCTCGGTAGTCAACTTCTACCTCTTCAATTTCTTCTTTGACTTCTTCATATTCTTCTTTGGAGTCTTCTTTATCAGAGTCTTCTACTGCCATGAATATAACTCTTCCTGTATCACTGTCACTGACTTCATCTTCATCTGATGATGAGATGTCTTCTTTGGTGCATAAGATTTTCTTGAAAACTTTCTTTGTAGTTCTTTTTCCTTTATATGTTTGTTTTCCTTTTGAGTAACCTTCATCATTTCTCTTTTTCTTATGAGGACATTTGTTAGAAAAATGACCAATACCATCACAATTAAAACAAATTAAAGGAAGATTAACTCTATACCTACCATTGGTTCCCTTGTTCAGTCTTTTGGCAAAGTTGGCCACTTCTTCGTCATCTTCTGAGACGTCATTTTTGTTGTTATGTTATTCTTGTTGCTTTTCTTTTTGCTTTGATATTTTGGATGCTTTGAAGGTTACTTCTTTTACATCTAGATTTTCTTGTTCAGTGATCATTTCATATGTTGTGAAGATTCCATACAGTTCGTCCATGCTTATTGAGTTTAAATCTGATATTTCTTCTAGTGATGATATCTTAGGGTCAAATATCATAGGAAGAGATCTTAGTACCTTTTGAATAATTACAGATTCTTCGATTTCTTCTCCCAATCCTATGATTTCATTCACGGCTTCACCAACTCGTAAGAAGTATGCTTCAATATTCTCATCTTCCTTCATCATTAGTTGTTTGAATTGACCTTTGTAAGTTTAAAGCTTTGTTGCTTTGACTTTTGAATCTCCTTCATAAATATTTTGAAGCTTGACCCAAATCTCTTTAGCATATTTACAATGTGCAAATTTGGTGAATATTGTTTCACTAAGACCATTCAAAAGTGCATTTGTGGCTTTGGAATTATTTTGACCGAGTTTCAATGTTTTGTCATTTGTTGGTGGAATTGTTGGTGTTGTGTATCCATCTACAATTGATTGCCAAATTTCAAATCCCTGTGCATGTATATATGTCTTCATCCTTATGCTCCAAAAAACATACTTCTATCCATCAAACTGTGGTATTCCATTTTTATACAAGTTGTTGCTCTCCATGATCTACCTTTCAGTAGTTAAACTGATTTCTGAAGGAACCTTCTCTGGAAGCTTGACCCAAATCTCTTGAAGATATTTACAATGTGCAAATTTAGTGAATATTGTTTCACTAAGACCATTCAAAAGTGCATTTGTGGCTTTGGAATTATTTTGACCGAAGTTTCAATGTTTTGTCATTTGTTGCGGAATTGTTGGTGTTGTGTATCCATCTACAATTGATTGCCAAATTTCAACTCTCGCGGTATGTATATATGTCTTCATCCTGCGCTCCAAAAACATACTTCTATCCATCAAACCTGCGGGTATTCCATTTTTATACAAGTTGTTGCTCCATGATCTACCTGGTTAAACCCATTTATGAAGGAACCTACTCATACCAATTGTTGGATTACCGAGAGGGGGGGAGGGGGGTGTGAATCAATACTAGAGCAATTTAATCCTTTTTAACCATATAATCCATCAATGTATCATTATCATCTAATAACTACAGTAAATAAGAAATGAACAAATATACACATACAAAATACACCAAGACACTGTTGTTTTTACTTGGAAACCCAAATTGGGAGCAAACCACAAAATGATTTTTATTATATGTCTTGAAGAATTACACATTAATTGAAGCACCAAATTCCTTTGTTTTCCAAATGAAAAATGGAAGGAGGCTACAACCCAAAGGAATCTCCAACTCCCCTATTCTCTAGCTACAACAAAAAGGGAGGCTGGTTACAACCCCCTATGTTCTTCGGGTTGGTTAAACCTGGCAGGTGGCTACAACCACCATCCTTCTACTCTGGCCCAACCGGGCCACAAGTAGAAGTAGAATGATGGAACCATTTTCATCCTATCACTATCACTGTGGAGATATATCGTTGTAAACCTGCACTAATAAATCGGAACCATGCATCAACCATTCATACACCTATACCTCAACCTGTAATAACTCAGATCATAAACAATTGCATCACCTATGCACCAACCTATACCAAAACAACATGTAATCAACCTTGCACTATAACAAAATGCATCCAACCATGTACCGGGTATGTATCAATAATGTGTCAACTAATCATCAACTGTGACTCATCAATATGTAAAAATTAACATCATCAACTATACACCCTATGTATGTGCTAACTCATCAACTACTTGTTCCAACCATGTACCCAACATGTACCTCAACCAAAATATCTCATCAATATCATCATCCAAATATGATTTGTAACTCAGAATAGACCTATTGTATATGATCACATAACTACAAACCTTCCTTAACTTTAATCATCAAGAGACTATCATTTTCATCAAAATTCTTTTAGTCTCACATGACTAGTTTTTGATTAGTCAACAACCCTAACTTGAAATAATCATAACTATGTAACCATAATGAATAACGATCTGAAAACTGACAAACAAATGTTATTCTCGGCATTAAATTTTATGAAATCTCTAGGTGTCACTATTTCTGAACCTCGTAAAAGGATTTATAGCAAAAATGGCATACCTTCGAATTCGGGTTTATTCTAGAGAGCTACCTTGTAGAGCGTATTCCACACGGAATATTTTTTGAATCAATATGAAAATGTTACACGTAATACTAAATAATGTACTATAAACTTCAACACATTTATTCTTACTGAATTTTGATCCTATATGAATAATTTATGACGCTTTTTCCTAAACACTTGTTTTAGACTAGTTTCAAGACTAGCCACAAACCCTATTTTCCATGTAGTGTAACTCCAAAAATACAAATACCCACAAGCAAAATTTTTTACCACGGATACTTGGATATGTTTCCTCAATGTCATAACAATTTTATGGTCTTAATAATTCTAGAAAAAAATTATTGCGAAAATGGTGAGATGGCCTGTAAATAACATACCTTAGAAAGCATCATCAAAAGAATTTTTCCTCCCTTCAATTCCGACCTTCTTTTCTTCACCTTCCCTCTAAAATTTGGCTTATATATCCTTTGATTACCTGAGACACCTATAGATATTCAATATTCTCAAGTGTAATATAAAATGAGAGAGCCTTGCCTCTTATTTATACTCTCCAAGTAGCTTCCTTAAAAACATCTTCTAGGTCACTTTGCCAACTTTCCTTATTTTAGGGTTAACCCACTTCTAATTTCTCCATTAAATTTATTATTGAAATAATTTATTTTGTATTCACTTTGAATTGTAGTACACTCATCACTTCAATTTATTATTTACCTTTTAAAATCTTTTAAACCACTTTGACTACTTTGACCTTTTGGGGCTTCTAAATGACATATGAGGGTCCTCCAACTTCGTAAGGGCATAACTCTCAAACTGTGAGGATTTATGTGACATTCCACATACCACTAGAAATGGAATGACATGTACTATCCATATAGAATAGTGTTATCTAAAAATATATCAAAGCACATACCATTATCCATCAAACAAACTTGGGTCCATTACCCAAACTTGGGTTCTCCAACTTCTCATGGCCATGACTCTCTAACCGTGAGGAGTTATGTGACATTCCACATACCACCAGAAATGGCATGACAAGCACTATCCATATAGGATAGTTTCACTTAAAAATTCACTAACATTCATCTCATTATTCTACAAATAATCATGGTTTCAATAATAATACTTCTAGGATAACTCAATCCACAAAGCATCTTCCCATGGAGGATTTCACCATAAGGGGACCACTTTGGAGTTCATCATTTTGTACATATTATCAACCATGACAAGAAAATAATGAGTCATATTTACATCAAACAAAATTGGGTTCATTTCCCAAACCTTTGTGCTATCGGGCTTTCTTCAAGGGTTGAAATCAATGACAACCAACTTTAATCAAAATGTACAACATGCCTATAATCATGCCATGCATTCTTCTACTCATAAAACTCCTTTTGAAGTATGTTTGGGGTACTTTCCTAAATCACCTATGGAATGTTTTTTTGGAGAAGCAAGTAAAGAAGATGGATAACATGATATAGATAAAGCTAAAAGGTTGATTCAAAAGATTCAACAGGTACATCAAGCATTACAAGAATAGTTGCAGGAAATTCAATCTAAGTACAAGGTGAGACATGAAAAACATTGAGTTGATCATCAATTTGAGGTCGGTGATCAAGTATGGTTACATATCAACAATTATAGAATGAAAGGGGAAGGTAAAAATCTAAGGCCAATCCGATATGGTCCATTCAAGATCTTGGAGAAGCTTGGTACTAATGCCTTTCGTTTAGATATACCAGCTCACGTGCAAATGTATTTAGTGGTAAATGTTGAGAAATTGAAGCTTTATGAACCTCTTATGATTATATATGAATATGAAAGTATTCAAGTTCTGACAATTGATGATTTTTCTCTAGAGTATTTGGACAAGCTACAGTAAGCTGTTATTGTTGAAAGAAGAATCAATACTTCACAATGAGGTGATGTGGAATATCTTCAAGTTAGTATTAAAGGGTTAAAACCAAGTAAAGAAAAATGGATGGAGATCGAAAGGGTGAGGAAATTCTTCTCTCACTTAGTTGTTGAGTAATCAAAAAAATTTGGTGGTCCAAAAGGCTTCCAATGGGGAGGAATGATCCAAGAATGCTCACAGAGGTCGAGGAGGATCCAGAACGTCCACATAGGTATAGAAAGGTTAAGAAATACTCAAAATTCAATCATCACAAATGATCTAAAAAATTCCATCAATGCATAGAGCTCGACGATAGCTTTCCAACAACGCAACCTCAAATGGATTTTGTATGAAAAAGATATGGATGTTCAAATTTCAAGTCATATAGGCCAAAATTCAAATTAAAAGGGGTCAAAGTGACACATAGCATGACTGTATAGGTCATACGATGATAATGTGGCCACACTCCAAGGTGTCACGTGGAATGATTGTATGCTAATTGGGCATGCGTGTTGGAATCCATACATACAAGTGGACTAATTGTTTGATGACATGTGGCATGGATAAACCAATGAGAGGTCGCAACATGGCGACGTCCCATTGGCGAATTATGGTTTATGCGTATTAATATTTATGGGAGTCGACGGGGGTCAAACCCGTGACCTCCCAAATCATTACACAAACCTTCGTTACCAATATCCCACACACATGAGACTTAACCTCAAAGGACGCCATATTTATTTAAAGTGATGTGTAATAATGGGTGGCGGAAAAAAAAGCTAAGGGCCTAAGCTCAAACCATAGTTATATTTGATATATCATATAACTGTAACTGAAATCTCCACAGAGGGTTTAAACTATATGATATAAAAAACCAACATATATTTTGTGGAAGGTTTAAACGATATGCCATATATATATAACAACCACGGTATACATGTTATAACAAAAAATGAGGTTCGTGGAGGATCGAAACTGCGACCTCATCCATGCTAACCATATGCCTTAATTGTGGCACCAAAGGTGCCTAATGTTAAGGCAATTCCCATGACATTGTATTTAATGTCGACCATGAAATTCAAAGGGGATTTAAGAGCCCACGACCTATTTAATGGGCACATGGACCGAGGATAGGACAAACACTCATTAATATGTAGATTACAGTCTCAAAGTTCATGCACAATTTTTCACAAGGAATTCAATGGTGCACTTTGTTTTTGGGGTTGAGAAACGAAAAAAAAATGTCATTGTAAAACACAAACATTTAAGCATTAATAAAGAAATCTCTATTAGATGCGGACCCAGGGATGTATCCCAAATTGGGTGAACTCCATTATCAAACTTGTGTATGTGATATTATCATTGTTTTTCATTTTGTGATCAGTTATTTGTAAGTCTTTTATAATTAAAGTGTATTTGGTTATATAAGTGTTTCACATGTAAATTGCAAACAGTCAAGCGATCATTTTTATTTCGAAAATCAAATAGATGTTATTGTGTATTTAATATTAATAAGCATCTAAGGATTTTTTGGATTAGGGGGGCTTGATGGAACCATCCAAATAAACTTCCCATTTTCCGAATGGTTCGAGTGTTGTGATCGATACAAGCGACATTTCATCCCTTCTACAAGGCTTCCTTATTCTTTGGTATACACCACAATGCTTGCAGTATTCCTTAGCATATTTGAATGTTCACGGACACCATAACCCTGCTCGGAGAAATTCATGTGTCATTGGTTTTCCAGCATTATGTCCCCCTATAATGCCTTCATGTGCCTCATAAAGGATTATGTCACTTTCATTCTCCAATACACATCTGCATAGGATTATGTTAGCACCAAGATTGTACATGTGGCCTATGATCAACTCGTAATTGACATTGAGGGTCACTAAATATCTCCATTGTTTTTTAGTGTATTTGTCCAACAATTGACCTTTTGTAAGGTAGGATGTAATCTCTACAATTTGATCTGACATTGCTTCAATTATAAATAATTGTGCGTCGGGGAGATGTTGATCAAAAAGATTGTTTTACGGTCTTAAGGTCAACCTCACGAGGATATGAATCCCCTTGTGTTTTTAGAGAGGTGCTACTCCTCTTTTTCTTATAAGCTTATAACAAAATATAAAAAGAACCAAATTTTGTAAAAGATAACATTCTTATTCAAAACAATATCTGGAATAGTGACCAAGTACCTTTCAAAAAGAAAACAAAAATATACAATATCTTACAGCATGGATAAAGAAAATAAGTATGATAAATAGAAGGTTGACATTTCCATCACAACATTTATCAAGACAATAGAAGATATCCACAATAAGGAGACAAGAAATATGGACCACATAGATAAGATAAATTTAAATGATCATTTCATTAAACACCAAGAAGGTTATGATGGATAAAACATTTGAAAACTCAAGCTTCAAATCAAAGTCTTTGAAAATACAATAATGTGGTATCCCAAGTAGTTCTCTTGGAGTCTCAAAAATAATTTAAGTATTTAAATACAAATTCGATATCTTTAAAGAAAAGTTATGTGTTCGCCCTTCAAAGAGGACTGGGATTGGCTCTCACGGACCATAAAATGAAAATACCTGGAAGATGAGAGAAAAAAATCAAGGGTCAGCCAGGTTTTCATAGAATACTGGGAAATAAAGGCAACGTGACAAATGATTGTAGAGGAAAAAGACAGAAAAGGGGGAAAAGGTTGTTGCTCGACTCACTGCGATGGAAAGTACTCATAACCTTTAATTTCTTGCATCTAATTCCTTGATAGGTGTATATTGTGGTTGAGGTGGCATAACCGTTGTAACTTCTTCTTGATTTTTCGATTCAATAATTATGATTAATACCTTTTTCAACCACTCCTCAATGTATTCCCTTAAAGATGCTATAGTAAATTCATGCTTTGTTTTAATTTCAAATAACTGATTTTCAAATTCCCTTAAATCCATCTCTGACTGATGTAAGATGTCGTCCACTTCATCATTCCTATTGATATACAAAACTAACCATTTTTCAACTTCATCTTCAAAAAATTCAATAGATTCGGTAAATTCATTTTCCCAAGCAACTTTTAATGCATTAAGTTGTCCCATTAAAGATTCTTTTGATAGGATCATGTTAGTTTTTGTAGCTCAGGAGGTACTCTGCATGTTTTGTCTTGTATGTGGATGCAACCTTATGCTTACACTACTAGGCACTTGCCTTTGTAAATGGGTTTTTATGAAGTTGTGATAAAGTGGTTCTTTTATTAAAGTGACTTTTTAATAAAGTGTACCTTCTAATATTAAAGTGTTTTTATCTCATAAAGTGCAATTATGTTATAAAGTGAAAATGTACTTTAATATTTTAAAGTGATTTATTTTGGAGGGAATGAATCATGTCCCTTGATCTTGTAAAGGAAAGATTAGATCTTGTCCATTAGATTTAGGGTTGGATAAGGTGAAGGGTAATTTTCATATTATAAGAGAATACCTAGGGTAATGTGCAAGACACGAGAGCAGTTTGAGATATTTCTAAGATAGCTTGAGAGAGGAAAGTGAGGGCAGCAAGGAGGGTGCATTTCCCAAGAGAGATTGGGAACAAATCCCAAGAGAATATTTATGTGTGAGAGTGTTGAAACTTATTGTTGTTAGAGAGACTATACTATATAGATCTGTATAGTTCGTACAACAAAGAAAAGGGCATGAAAATCGAGGCACTGTTTGGCACGATTTTCAAGGCAGTTTTTTGGGTTTTTCTTGTTGCTGCAGGGCTGTACAGATCAGGTTGTACACTTTTTTTTTGGAACATTTCAAAGTGATGGAAGATGGAAGGGTCGTACAAAAGTACAAAATTTTTGGGCACGTTTTCCAAGGCATAAAGTTTTGACATTTTTGGGTGATGTAAGTTGTTTTTCTCTTGATGGAAATTGTATTGTTGTTGTTGATATGTACTTTCGTGAAGATAAATAAACCTATCTCTCTCATTGGGTTTCCCCACATTGGGGTTTTCCTTGGCATTGCCTAAATTTCTGAGTATTTCATGGTTGAGTGATTGTTGTTCATTGTTGTTTATTCCACTACAAAAGTGCTTGGCAATGTGTATTTATGCTCATAATATTTTCTAAATGTGGGTTTATACATTTCAGATTTCATAGATGAAAAATATCTCTAGGTTGCTAAGTGTATGACAAAATTTAGTACTTGTTGATTTTGTCATTAAATTTCTACATATCATGTTATCCATAATTAAATTGGGACCATTTAATTATTTAGTAAAACCAACAAGTTTGAGAAACAAATCACTCTTTTTAATACCTTAAGAAATCAGTTTCATTTATCATTTCTCTTAATTCCTTGATTCTCCTTAGCCATCATGCATTGATCTGCTTCATACGGTAAGGCGAAGGAAGTTTTTGTTATTTCCTTCGGGCTTCAGTTAAGTTTGAGACTTTCGCTGAAAATGTATCTACAACTTCCTTGAAAAATCCTTCATCATTTTTCAAATCCTTTTGCAAGTATTCTTTGAAATTTTGTATTCTGGACGAAAAGCTAGCAATACTTTGGGCAAGCTCCCAAATTTCTTGGATTATATCAATTCTCTTATGTATGGAATCGCCAACATATTTTCTTATAGCTTTCAATAAACTTTATGAGCCTTTCTACTTTGTGTTTCTTTCTGGGGTATCCTCTAACACAAGTGCAGGTTAGATTGAACTCAAAGGTTTGGGAAACAATGCTCCTGGTACCAAAGCAACTTCTAATTATTTTATCCTTCTCTTCAATTATGAATTTTCCTTTTCCATGTTATCAATTGATTTCTTCATGGCCTCGCTAGTATATCTATGGAAGTATGCAATTTTTTATGGTGCTTCTCCATCAAGATCAATCGAATAATTCCATCTTTCTGATGGCCTTTTATTCCTAGTATTTACCTTTTCCAGTAACAATTTCTTAGTCTCACAATTGTAGGCTGTGTGGTGCAAAGTGACAGATTCTTCTTCAAATATTTCAGGATCTTGGGTAATTATGGCATCAATAAATTCCCTCATTTTGAATAATATTTGTGTGAACTAGCTAGGTTATTCAATGATCTCATCCATGTCCATTGCATGAGGACTCTCCTGGACTCCAGGTATGCTTAACCCAACTGATGATGTATTCATTTTTCTTTTTATAGGAGTATATGTAATATGCTCCTTTCGAGATTTTTCCTCAGTGGGTCTTTATCTCCATCATCATCTAACCCTCCAACTGATGTTTTTCTAGTCTCCATTCCACTACTTTTGTTCTTTGTTCTCGATGGAGTGCTTCTTTGGGATGTTATTGGAGAATTAGGGATTTGATTTTCCATTTACCTATCATGTTGTTTGTGTCCTTCATTGGTGTTTTTATTTCTCTTGTGTCATTTGAAACTTGGTAGGCCGCTATTTTATGGATATCTAAATTATCTCTGCCACCCTCCTGAAAATGTTCAATTTTGGTGAAATGTGAAGAGTACTCGACCAATTCCATATGTGTAGTAAATTTATTGTCTGGGTCAAAACCCTCAACAAATTTATCTTCCTTCAATCCCAGTTGTTCATGGTGTCCTACCAATTTATTAAGGTGGGTTATATTCTTAATAATAAATTTCCCAATTTTCCATGGTAGGGGTATGAATTTATTTTTCCTCTTATCATGGAAGAAGTGGGCCCAAGTATTATGTTGTTTGCACATTTATCCAACTAAGATTTTATCTGATACATAGAATGGTAAAATGAAAGGCTTCTCCTTACTACCAAACAATCTAATCACAGTAAATTATTCAGACATTTCATAAGATCCTTTCCCAGAGAGAAAAGTAGTTGCTTCCAAGGACAACCTCAGTGTATTATTACCAAAAATCAATCTTTTGAATTTTGAAATGAAGTTGTTATGAACCAAGTAAAATTTATATTGAGCTTTATGTCTATATAGGACCGAATACCACACATAAACTGGCTCCAATTAAAAATCAACATGTTTTTCCCTTGGCAAGTCTTCAAACACATGGCCATAAGCGATGGCGAAAATCAGGTAAGAAGTCATATAAAACTAGGTTATTCAATTGGAAAGAAATTTCATTTGATATAACATAACCCCAATCAATAATGGATTTTTCATGCAAAGCATAATGTAGGGCATATATGACATTTCTTGATATAAACATTGTATATTCCATATCGACAATGCAATTGAACAACCATGCAAATTCTCTATACATGTTTTTACTGAAGTTACCTCAATCCTGGAAGTTCCAAGGTTACTAGTTGGGTCCTCCAAGTAATTGCTTAGAAACCTATATGTTGCTTCAAAAATTCGTCAGCATCTTCATTCTTGAATCGCAGGGTAGGTGCAGTGAGTCATAGCATTTTGGAGAATGCCAAAGGAGCTAGATAAATGGGTTGATGACCTTGTAATTGAATTATTCTATGTCCAGAGATGAAGTCCAGATTAAGGTTGGAACACAACCTGCTAATGTTAATCATGAGGTCCAGATTAAGTTCATTTTCTTCTCGGTCAGGGGAAAGAGCTTTGTAGTAACGGTATGCCCTGGACCACTGAAACTCTTAATTATCATTCCATAGTGTGTTCAGTGTATCTCCTCAACATAATTCCTTTTTCTTACTTGACATTCTTTTTTGCTTTTGACAAAAAAATGGCGCTATTGTCGATACTTACAACTTGGCATATTTTATTTATTTAATTTTATTTCACCATGTATTGTCTAGAAAACTCTATCAATCATAAATATTTATTTTATATTGTCGACTTACATGAGATTTGGATTAATTTCAAGCTTTAATTGATGTGTTGTGAAATTAATAACGATATTATGCATATACAAGTGGTGGATGATATGGAGGGGGAAATAAATGTGATGGGAAGTGGTGATGTGATATCATGGTGAGTGGAAAGTATTAAGTATGAAGGTGCAAAATGAGAAATGGGAAGTGCAAAATGTATGACACAAAAATGCAGACCTGTGAACTTGTGAATGTGAATATGAGGAAGGGTGAGGAGGTTTGCATCGAGATTGAAAATATGGTTAAGTACTTAAAAAAAATGTTATTGCGGATTGAAAAGGTGTGTTTTAGAGAATTGCAAATTTGCGGACCTAGGAACTCAAGTAAAAAGGTAAATGAGAAGCATGTAGCTTCACATCCGCTTTTGTGAAAAATGTCTAAGTGTTGAAAAAGAGAAAAAGGTTCAATCTGGGGAACGAAAAAGAGAAGTGCATTTTGGTGAATGTGGGGTTGTGGACCTATATACCTAGGGACTCAAGAAAGTTTGGTGGATGATATGCAGCTTTGCATCTGGATTTTTGAAAAATGAATAAGTATAAAAAGGTGAAAGTGAATTATGGAGGATACAGAGGTAAAATCTATGAAATGTAGGTAGTGTGAATGTGGACCTGCAGGTTAACGGACCTACAGACCCATGGACTTAAATTTTTTTTCTACCGATGCTCTGCATTGTTTGAAAAATAGCCAAGTGTTTGAAAATTTTTGTCAGGAGAGAAAAGAAAAATGAAGGAAAATAAACGAGAATAACAGATAAGGAAAATACTATGGGTGGTTAGATGAAAACACCAAGTTGATAAATAATATGGATCAACATGAGGTCATCATCCAAAGTACCTCCAACTTCACCTTACTTTATTGGTGAGAGATGATCTAGCCCAACATTTTGTTTGTCGAGTTTAACGACTACTTCAAAGTCAAATTATTGAAATAGTAAAATCCATGAGGATATTATCCCCCCTAACATTGGCTTGTTAAACAAATAATTAAGTGCCAAATGGTTGGTAAAAAATTTGAAGGGAATGTTGAGTAAGTAACTTTTGAACTTTTGCAGGGCATAGACCATCACTAGTCCTTCATGCTCCATGGTCGTATAATTCTTCTCTGAGTTTGACATCTTCCTCCTGGAAAGTTGACTAGGTGATCAATGTGATTTCCCCCGAGTTGCACGAGAACTATGCCAAGTGAAATTGAGGATGAATCTACATGCATGTGAAATATCTTATAACAATATGGGAATATCAATATCGATTTCATTACTAATTTTTCTTTCAGTGTGTCCATATATACCTTTTTTCCTTGCGTAGTAAATTTTCCAATGGAACTGTAAACTTTGCATAACTTTGTATGAACCTTCTATAGTACCATATGTGTCCTAAGGTTGCACACAATTCCTTGATAGAAGTGGATGCCAACATGTCTAGTATTTTTGCAATCTTTTCTTGATTGAAGAGCAAGCCTTCTCTACAGATGACATGTCCCGATAATGTCCCAAATGGTGTACAAAAGACACACTTTTTCAAATTCAATGATATTTATAATTGTCTGCATATGTCCAACATCATTCGTAGTGATTTCATGTTCTCTTTGAGTAGGTTGAATATCATATAAGCATTCAATTAGACCTATATAAACTCATGCATGAAGTCCTTAAAATATGTGACCACAATTCTAGAAAACATCGTCAATGCATTCTTAAATCCAAAGGGTATTACTATGTATGAAAATGAGCCCCATTATGTTGAAAATGTTGTATTAGTTTGATCTTCTTCCACAATTATCACTTGGTGATATCATGAGAAACCATCTATGAATAAGTAGACCTCTTGGCCAATGACGTTTTCCAACACCTTATCGGTAAATGGGGTCGGAAAGGGGTCATGTACACAAGTTGCATTCAAGCCACACAGGTCTACACAAGTTCTGAGGTCACCCATTTTCTTTTTTTGCACCACCATCTATCTAATCCATTCAGATTCCTCCACAGGGACAATGATCTCGAAATCTAGTATTCTATCTAACTCTTTGTGCACTTTTTCCTTGTACTTTGGGTTCAGTTGATATGGTCATTTTTTGATCAGTTTGGTCTTCAGCTTCAACTTCATATTCATTTCTCCAAGGGATCCCACAATCCCCTTAATTTTTGAAAAAATCCTTGGAAATAGGTCTTCGTAGTCTTTCAATAGGTCTTACACATGTGTCACTATCTCTTGATCCCAATAATCTGCAATTATTACCATTTTAGGTGTCTCTTTTGTGCTAATAATTATGGTTCTTTGTTTTTAATGGTCGCGCATAGTTATGTGTAGTTCTAGTAGAGGCCTCCCCTTGAAATGTGTGATCACCATTATTCTCATTGAATTTTATTTCCCATGGGTCTTCCTCCTATGTTTCATTGGTATCAACCTTCCAACAATATACTGCTTGTTTTTTATTTTTCCATTGGCTTGTGGTATGCACAGAAAACTGTCTGCTTACTATCCTTGGTTTTCCTATGAAAGATGAAATCCATAATTTTTCAATAGAAATTCTCTTTGTGTGGGGACTTTGGAAGTGAATTGAAAGGTTTTGCAGAACTGACTACTTACTTTCCACTAGTCTCCTATTTTCCTTTTTGTATCCTCCTGAATGTACCAACGTTTAGGTACCATATCCATAGTATGGTCAAACATATGAACCCATTGTGTGCTAGGAATATTATTGGCCATCCAGTGCCTTTTACATTATTGCATATGTTCTTGAGGATATTTAAAGCACCTTGTACTAGTTCATCAATTCAAAATATGTCAGAGGATGGAATCTCACTTTGATACACTCCACTACTTGTGCCCATTCTTGTAGCTATACACAGTGTGTCTCCCACCAGCAGACATGTGTTCCCTTAACTATTGTGGCCATTGCTTGAATTCTTTGGGTCGCAAGCACCAACCCCTCCATATGCACTAGAAATGTATCTACTGGACTTTTTATGTCATACCTTGGTAGGTTACACAACTCTAATCCAATCTATTGCATTCTTGTAGTGATTCATGAACATCTATGGGTTGCTAACTCATATAGTTTATTCTTCCATATTTCCATAGCATCTTTTGAATCTGTTTCATAGGAGTGAACACTTCTCCAACTCAGTTCACCATCGGATATTGTATTCACATAATCTTCTTTGCATCTCGTGATGTTGTATATGTTCTCTATAATCAAACTCTATGCATCTTCATCCACGTGCTCATTATACATTTCACTCTCATTGGGATCCATTGATGCATTAACATGCAAGGTGTTTGTCTAAAAGGAGATCTGTTGTTGCTTCAATTTTAACACTACATTGTTATAAAATGCCCAATTAATACCAAGTAGAGTTGGATAGGGGTATGAATCATCCATGATTTCAATTACCTCAAAGTATGCTTTTGTATTTACCCCGTCAATGTTCACTTCTACTTGTTCCAGCCTGCCAATAGGGTATATTTTATATTGGTCGGAAACCCTTAGCTGAAATATGGACCACACTAAGTTTGTTTTACCCATCAACTCCAAAGATAACTTCAAAAAACAATTTCACATTAGATCCCAAGTCCAACATGACACCATCCATCTCATAGCTTCGAATCTCAGCTGCCATTTTGAATTCTCTTCATGTGCACTTTTGTTTTGGCACCTAGAAGACATCCCATTCAAGTAGTGGGGAAAAAATAACTATATTTGTCTCTTGTTCCCCCATACATCTTGTTAACATGTGGGTCATATTATTTGCAACTTTATTATCACTTAACAACTTAAGGAAACAATGCATCACTTGCTTGGTTTTTTTATTCATCCTGGTGGTAAGTGTTGGGATGTGTTTCCTCTTATGTCAGGTGTCACAGTTCTTCTTGTACACATTATTATATTGCCTTATGTTATGTTTTCTATGATTCATCACACCTTCGGGCTTCATCCAATGATTTTTGCGTTGTGCACTATATTGCACCGGGCACATGGGCTTCCTCCAATTACTTCTATGTAGCTTGTTGTAACTCTTCACACGCATGAGATTCCTCCAATGACCTTTGTGTGGTGCATTGTAAATCTTCACATACATGGGATTCCTATAGTGACCTTTCTATTGTGTGTTGTAACTCATCGTGCACTCTATCCTCTTGTATTTCCCTTTGTGTGTCGCAAAAGAGTTGCTTATTTTTCATAGCGTCAAACTTGGGAGGTCTATGCATTGATTTTTTAATATTTCCTTCGACATTATAACTTGAACTTTCTCCTCGTTCCAGGTCCATTCATGTCTATATGCCTCCTTGGGTAACTACCCATACATCAATGTCTTCTTTTGGATTTTGAGCTTTGCGTGGCTCCGTAGTCACCATATTGTAGTGTCCCTTCTTCTCTTCACATTTTTCCAACAATTCTAGGAAATATTGCATGACATGATCTGCATTGTGGCAATATCCACAGAGTGCACATGGTTTGGTACATAAGCGCAACAAGTGACCTACTTCACCATAGTTAAAGCAGGTAGGTTGTCTTCCTCCAACACCATCATATCCTCTTCCTCTTTCTGATTCAAATCCTCCTCTTTGGCCTCCTTGGTATCCTCCTCTATCAAAGCCTTCGCAGTCTCCACCATTTTGTTCTTCCTGGACCCAGAAAGAACTTGCAGTGTGTTCTTGCATCAACTGTAGAAACCAATAGTTGTTCATGTCGTGGCCCATGGATTTGAAAAACTCAAAAAATGGAGTATGCGTAGTCTTCTAATACTTTTGCAGTGTTGGGAAATGGGGAGGTATATGGCCCCATTTCTTGCAAATCTCACACCATTCAGTTTGTAGTCATGTTGAGAATGGATTTGATGCACCCATCATTGTGTAATTTCCTAGCATGAAGCACTAATTTTTATTTTTCCCTTCAGTGCAACATCTAGTACACCCGAAACTATATTGCACAACCTTGGCCTTAGCCATATCTTGTATTGGTTGCATGGTAAGCTTTGTGAGTTGGCATTGTACTTGTGCCAGTGTTGTTGAAGTCTCACCACATCCTGGTATATATTCTAGGCACATTGCAATTTCCATGACCTTTGTTTGGGTTGTCACTTTCTGTTGGGTGAGGGGAACTCAAATGTGAGGCAAGAGTCGAAAAATAAACCATTATTTGTGTTGGACATCTTGAAGTTTAAACATCATCCTATCCAACAAAATATTGAATCATTGGCCATAATACCACACGATTTCACCAACTAATTTCTTGATCTCTTTGACTTTCGTAATGCACTGTGATTCTAAGTTAGGATTCTAGAATTTCGTAAGAAGATCTCTCTTTATATCTAGTAAGGACCTAGGTTTTCCCACCAACACAATAGCCTTGTACTTCATGTACCGCATCAAAGCTCTATCTTTGAAGGTTGTCCCCAACTGCACAATATTAGATGCATTGTCCATTATTCTCTTCATAAACCATATAGCTTCACATGTGAACCAGTGTTTCTTTGCATCGTCTCTTCCCATCCCATGAAACTTGTGAATCCTCATAATTGAATCTTGGTTTGGCATACTCAATCTAGAACTATTTCTTCATGAATGACTACTTCTTGGTGTTGATACTTATGGTCTTGTTTGCAAAGTATTGTTGAAATTGACTTCTTCTTCACTCATATATTCTTCTTCTTTTTCTACTCTTACTTCTTCTACTCTTATCTCTACACTTTATTTATTTCTTTATTTTTGGTGACAAATGCACAAAGGGGGTGGTTCAAAGAGGGGGTTCCTCCACACTCTCTCATATTATTTAGTGAGGTATCTAAAATATATCCCTATATGTAGTCATGCAAGCCTACTCATAAATTCTAAGGCATCTGCCCCTTCTAGGAGGGATTCATCATTATCTTCTGTTGATTTTGTGTTGCTTCTCGGCATCCCATCATCCTCTGATATGACTGCCTCTCTTTTTTAGCCAAGGGGGTGTGACTTCATGGTCTTAGTCCTCACTACTTTTAGTATCCTCTCTTGATACCTTTATCCTAATGCCACATCTCTTTGACGACCTTTGTTATTATGCAGTTCTCTCTAGTACAAAAATTTCTCTTGTGCACCCTTCTGGTGTGGTTTCTTTTCTCTTCATCTTGGACCCAAATACTCATTCTTCACCCCTTGATTTATCTTCTCCACTTTTCTTCTTGACTTTCCTTTTTATATATTCTCTTTTTGTGTATCTCTCAGCTCTGTTTCTCCTTTAATATTCTGGATCCATGCTTGGCTCACCTCATCTTCTCTTTTTATGGATCCCTTCTTTCTTTCCCTCTGTCTCCCCCCCCCCTTTCCATCCATGCCCTTCACACGAAGGGGTTTACTCGAACATATTATCAATATCCACACACATTAACCCTTTTCTACAAACAACATCTTAATCTACATAGGAATCTCTTCCAACAATCTTCTTCTAGGGCCAGTAACAAACTTCCTTTCAGCAACACTGAAGGATCTACTACACTCAATATAAAACTCAATGATATACCCTTCCTCAACCCGATCAAACCAGAAGTTGACTTCTTTGGACCACTTATTATCCACATATTTTATCATATTGACCATATTCTGGTCCCACACCAGTGATTCTTGGGATCCCAAGGTAGTGTTAATTGTTGTTTTCCTCTTTATCCACTCTTACAATAAACAAGGAAACTCAACAAAGAAAATTTCATGTAAATAAATATAGATGTACCTTTGTTTCCACCACTCGAGGTTGATATATAGATTGTTAGTCTCTCATCACATGAACTTGTCCTCCTTATTAGATACTCAGTCTTGTATCTCCTCGACAAAGGGTTTCCACCTCATTTTTTTCCTTCAACATCTCGTACAAAACCTTTAGGTCCCAAAAATGGAACCATTTGTTGGATCTTTGGGGGGTTATCAAACCTAGGGTTTGATATGATTTACCAACAAAAACCCCATAGGAACGGACATATTCAACCTTCAAGGACTGAAGAAGGTCTCACCCTAGATTCCATGAGAATCATAGAGACCATAAGTCTTTTGTTGGATATGAAGGAATAACAAATATAGGAAATCTCCATATACTAATCATTCATTCATTCAGAACTACCATAAGGTTGTTGCACATCATAATATAAACATATAGACATTCAAACCATAAATCATCAACATGCATAGATAAATGTGCTTTATATTTCATTCATTAAACTTAAAGGCATGTCAATACATTCTCATACAGCATAGGCCTAAGCTTGCTCAATAAGAATTAATGATAACTAGAACAGAGATGTGCCATGCACTAACATATATCTCATTCACACATATTATATATGAACATAAAAAATTGATACAAGACTGAACTACGAGCTCTAGCTTAGCTCTCCTTGTCATTCTCTATTCATATTCAATATCACTATCCTCTATTGACTCAAAACCCAACCAATTACATATTAGCATGCATCCCCCCATATCTTTCACAGAGCATGGAAACCATAAATAACTTTCTAGCTCATCCACAACCTTGACCATGACTAGTCGGGTTGTTACAAAAGAAGTTACAAGATATTATAGAAGATATTACCTGATTAGGCATGCATGCGATCTCTTTAAGTCCTTGACATGTGGTACAAAATGGGTTGGTGAAAACAATATCTCCTTGACTGGCGTAGATGCTAAAATTAGGGTTGTGCAATGTATCTTCTTGGGCACATGTGTAGTTCTGACTTGTGGCACATGTACAACTTCTACAAAACCTTAGGTGCTGAAACACACACTCACACACATGTACGTGTGTGTGCGTGGTCTAACTGAGAAGTATACACAAGATTCAATTTTATCAATCGACGATCAATACAAATATATTTGGGTGTCTCAAACTATGTTATATACACTCTCTCATGGAATCATAGCCCCCTATCTATTTTTTCCTTCTCGGTCTTGCAACCAATGATGCATTTTGTTAATGTATCATATATATATATATACGAATCCCCTCAAGCCCCCTCTCTCGTGGAATCATAGCCCCCTATCTATTTTTTCCTTCTCAGTCTTGCATCCAATGGTGTATTTTGTTAATGTATATGAAGTGTTACATTTCCTGGGCACTCTGGCTCCTTTTCGACTTTATCGGCTCACCAGCCTAAGTAACAATTTACATAATACATTATAGTTCATAAGGGTTAGAACCGGGATGTTACATCCCCCTCCCCTTATTTTGGCACTGTCCTCAGTGCACAACACCATTCCAATGTTATTAACATTACAAATCCAAGCCCTCTGGCCTTAGTCCACATAGGCAATCCAGCCCAATATTATATACATAGGCACTCTGGCCTAAAATTAAACATGTATACATAGGCATTCCGACCCAAAACATGTATAATGATATTCAAAATTTATATTTATGGTAACAGTTCCAACCAACAAGCTCTCCTTCCCTCTCATCCCTGCCCAACCCAAAGAAATGAACCCCTTTCTCTGCCATGCAGTCCCTCAAGTTGCTCCACTTCTCTCCAGGGCTTCAGTGGACTAGGCTAGGAATTTTCAGAGTTGTGGCTTCTAGAACTCCAGTTGCAACAAGTCCATTGGACTTTCTTCATTGTATGCCCTTGTCATTCAAATTCTCCAGCATCACCTTCTTTTCTCTCATAGTCTGGTACTTTTCTAGATCTTCATCATTCATCATTTTCCTACAACATTTCAAATCGGAAAGCATACTAGTTCACAATTTCTGCATAAAATTCTCATTCTTTCTCATAATGTAAGAGTAAATTTTCATAATCCAATACAATACTTATATGTGTGGTTCATGGATCTGCATCCATATGGTTGTCTCGTTAACTTGGATCATCGTTTTCCTTTGACATACCCATTGTGTGCATGACCCCAATCAAGAGCTATCAAATTCTCCTCTTCCTTGTGGTCACTCATCTTCCAGGCCCTGTTGGCAGCCAATTCACATTTTTATACTATCCTTATAAGTTGCCTACACCAGAGTTTTGCAAACTTTGATTTTCGTCGCAACCTTCGAATAAAACGACAATTTTTTTTATATACGTTTGCCCACTTACCTTTGTTCTTGTTTTCACAACTGCAAGCGTGAAAACTTGGTTTTCGAAGTCACATTAAAATCATCACTATATTGTTGTAATCATTCTTGTCGATATGCACATTGAATTTCCAAATTACTTATCGTTATACAGTTGACAAGACTCCAAGATCCTTATTCATTTGGCATTCTTATTTGTTAATATGACTTCGTTTTACAAGACTGTGATGATATTCTTTTGATCGGGTTTGTGATTCATTGGTGATTTGATTTATATGTTCTTTGATCGATTCCCTTAACACATTGGTATTGTGGTTAGACCCTTGGTATAAATCTTTTCACACAACACATGTTTCATATGATCGAACCCTTGGTGTGATTTCGAATTATTGCTTTGGTTTTAAAACTATGCTAATATCATTGCTTGCGCAAATGTTTGGTCGATTTACCATAAGGTTTCATTGATTGAATGGCATGGTTTTTAACATATGCATAGTGGTTTGAACGTTATATGCATCGACGGTTGTACTATGGGATATGACTGTTGTGCATGGGTTGAACTAGCTCCACCACCTTCGCACGTTTTGTCATTAATGTTTTCCCCCTATCTCGGTTCACCTTTGCTAGTTTTCGGGTAAGCCTGTGAGCATTCTGCCCCTGCGTATACTGTGTTCAAACCCTGGCCCGCTCACCCTGCTCACCGTGTGCTCCTGTCTATGGCACCAGTGGTGCGCATAGAGCCGAATGGTAGCCAAGCTCTGTTGCTATTCGATAATGCCCGTAAAGATTTAGAAAATAGTGGTTGGTTGGTGTTTATACAGAGGTTCGAGGGTTTCAACCTTTATGTTGCCCAACAATTCGCCCTCACCTTTGACGGGTGCAGGGATAAAATCAGTGACATACAGCTCAAGATGAATGAGAAATTCATAAGCTCTGCTACAGGACTGGCAGCTACAGGTCAAAGATGGTTTAAAAACTCCAAAGTCGACGGGGTGTCGTGGCCTTTGCTATTCGTATCAAGAAAGGTTGTTTCCTGTGATAAAGGTATGCCTATTTCTACCCTCAAACCCATGTGGCACGATCTTTTGGTGATTGTGAAACAGTTTGTGACCTGTGAAGGTTGGTATGGCTTGGTTTTTCTGTATCACCTTTGGTTGTTAATGAATTTCATGGGCTACCCCTTGAATATGCCGCATTACTTCTTGCGTAGTATTTACAAGATGTCTAAGAGGTTCAAACACGAGAAGGCTGATAGAAGCTGGTTTCATCACGACTTGATTAGACTCATCGTCGTCCACCATTTAAACCTTCATGGTAATAATTGGCAAGCCTTTCTATCTAGAAATGGCTTTGCTAATCCAGAGTCTATCCAAATTGACAAGGCTGTGGTTAGTGAGACTATGGTCGAGCCACCCGTGCCATTTCATATCCTTCTACCTCCTGCCAAACCCTCGGTTTTCCCTGACATCGACCTACTCGACATCATAAGAGACAAGACTGAGGCTGTTAAGAAGCCTGTGAGTAAGAAAGTCAAGGGTAATCCTACTGTCGACAGAAAGGGTAAGAAAAATGATTGATTAATATCGACAAACGTCGACCAAAATCCCATAGTGCTGAGTGAGGACCTGGACTCTGATATCGAGCGTTTCCTAGCTGAAGAGTACCCCTATTCCCATGGCCTATGCTCCGAGCAACCCTATGACTATGTCTCTAATTTACCCCCTTGTCTCAAAAACAACCCTAACTACCCGGGAATCAAGCTGCATAGTGAAACCCCTGGTGATGTAAACAAACCCTCACCTGTGATATCAAAACCTGAACAGACATCATGCATCCAATGCAGTGTTTGGATAGAGCGTTATTACACCGACATTCCCTTATTGAAATCGAAGATCAAATCGTTAGAGGACCAAGTTACAATGTTGTCAAGAGAAAGAGATAGGCTTCAGGCCAGTGAAAAGAAACAAAAAACCACCAGTTCGATTGTCTTCAGGAATGTCGAAACGGAAACAGCCTTCGTCAATTCCAAATTATCATGACCGAGTTATTTTCTGGTTTTCCAGGTATAAATTTCAATATTAATTTTGCTTTGTGAGTTTGTTTTAATTAAAATAATCGATTGGATTTGATTTTGAATAAGCTCTGTTCGTTTCAATACATTCGAAATGATTATGTTATAGTTTTATAACCAAAAACGATTTGTTGTGGATCCTGTAGATTCATTTTTCTATAATTAAATGTATCTATGCTTTGGTTACACGATTTTGTCGTGCCCAGCTTAGTATAAGCAATTGATTGGTTTTTCATTTTGTTTGGCTTGTTTTTGAATTAATTCTGTTCATTTGATTTTGGATAGTCGATTTGGTTCGATTTCGATTATTTTCGTTTGTTCCTAATAGACTCAAAACAACCCTGTTGACTTCGATTTACCAGGAACGATTCTGTTTTGTATTGAATCAACATTTTCGTTTGGGTTTTGATTACTTTCGACCTGTGCAAAAGATTTATTTGCTAAAAATCGTGTGGTTGTGTTGATTGATATAATTTTACATAACAATTTTGTCGACCCCAAACTATTTCGATTCGTTCCTGTTTGATTTGATTTGCAAATGATTGTTGCGTGCCATGATTAGCATGGTCGTTGTATATGTTTAATATAGTTCTATTAATTTGAAAAACGATTCGGTTGATTTCGTCGGGATTCGAAAACGATTTTGTTAATGGATGAGGCGACATAAACTATTGCATGGAAAATTGGTTTAGTAGGTTACAGTTTGTGTCGATTTCAATTGGTTCATGAAAATAATTTCATTGCTGTCGAATTATTTGAGAGATTCTAGTTACCCAAATTGGTGATAACAAATTGAACAGAGTACATGTGTCTCTATTATCATTCGATTGATCACGATTTCATTTGCTCTCAAATTAGCATAACAATTTTGATTCGAATGATTCGTTTGGTTTCCAATTAACAATTAAATACCTGTTCAATATTTTGAATATAATCCTTTAAGATTTGAATTGGTTTTGAAATGATTCTGTGTTCAATTTAGACCAGCTACAGAATCGCAAGATTCTGTAGCTAGTCTTAAAAATTAGATTTTTTGTCAATTTTATCAATAAAATATCCTCTAAACTAGTCTATTTTTGTCTTCTTTCAGGTGCATACGAATTACAATGATCAAATGGGCATGCTATGGCAGTTTAGGAGATACTTTGGATATGGTTTTGTGTTAGGTTGTTAGCTTGAGTCAGAAATAGAGATTTGGGATATTATCCTCAGATTTTTGTAAACTGTTTTGATAATTCCCACAGGGATGTTTTACCCTGTGGGAGGTCTTTAAATACTTATTATTTTTTGTGATGGAATCATTATCACGGTGGAGAGAACCAGACTATGGACTTATGATTCAGACTGAGATGAAAGTTGATGTCTTGTAACATCTTTTTCTTTCAATATATCAAACTTTTGTTTTAAGTTTTCTGCATATCAACTTGCGATTAATTATCGACTACTTTAGCTATCATAATTCATTGCATGTTAATGTGATTTGATTTATATGTTGTCCATATCTGATCCCTCCTATTTTAAAATTACAACAATTGTTTTGTTTCAATTTAATGAATACAAGTTTATCTTTTTCATTAATTGAATCGTTTTGTACAAATCGTTGCACACAGATTTATCTAATTGTGATGGTTTGTAAATCATTAAATTGTTGTTATTTTTTATGTCTTGTTTGTCCTGTCATTTATATTTGAAGAGCACAACAGATTCCCGTTTACGATAATCTCGTGGATGGTTTGGTGCAGGTTTCCTCCCACCGAACAACTGAATCAACTACTGCATACAAGACAAATCTGAAGTGTTACTTCAGGTCAGTTTGTCATTTATTATTTGATAGTTAATTAGTTAGTATAATATAAGTAGTTTAGATAAATATATTAGTTTAAATTCATAGTTAGAGTTATTATTTTAGTTGCTTAGCTTAGATAGTTTTTATTCTATTT
>SNQJ01S0015758.1:238268-260441 GCA_010110895.2 Picea sitchensis
CCCCCTCTCAGTATTTCTCAACACTGGAATTTCTTGGCAGGATACATATATTAGAGTGGGTTAAATGGCACCCCTGTCAAGGCTATGGACGCCTGCTGGCAGTAGTGGCTCTGTCAACAGTATTGGGGATTTTATCTTTAATATCGTGGCTCGCTTATCTTAAGACTGTTGTCAGTTTTCATCCTTTAAACACTGCTAGAATATTTGATCATTGATGATGTTTATACAATTTTCTGGTTGTTGTTTTTGAGTTAGAATTTTTCTCATTATCCTAATCTGAATTTTTTCTTTTGGCAGAGATAATTGCTTCTACCAGTGTGTCGCCATTGTTGGCAGCCAATTCACATTTTTATACTGTCCTTATAAGCTGCCTACACCAGAGTTTCACAAACTTTGATTTTCGTCGCAACCTTCGAATAAAACAACAATTTTATTTTATATACGTTTTCCCACTTACCTTTGTTCTTGTTTTCACGACTGCAAGCGTGAAAACTTGGTTTTCAAAGTCACATTAAAATCGTCACTGGATTGTTGTAATCATTCTTGTCGATATGCCCATTGCATTTCCAAATTACTAATCGTTATACAGTTGACAAGACTCCAATATCCTTATTCATTTGCCATTCTTATTTGTTAATATGACTTCATTTTACAAGACTGTGATGATATTCTTTTGATCGGGTTTGTGATTCATCGGTGATTTGATTTATATGTTCTTTGATCGATTCCCTTAACACATTGGTATTGTGGTTAGACCCTTGGTATAAATATTTTCACACAACACATGTTTCATATGATCGAACCCTTGGTGTGATTTCGAATTATTGCTTTGGTTTTAAAACTATGCTAATATCATTGCTTGCGCAAATTTTTGGTCGATTTACCATAAGGTTTCATTGATTGAATGGCATGGTTTTTAACATATGCATAGTGGTTTGAATGTTATATGCGTCGGCGGTTGTACTATGGGATATCATTGTTGTGCATGGGCTGAACTAGCTCCACCACCTTCGCACGTTATGTCATTAATGTTTTCCCCCTATCCCAGTTCACCTTTGCTAGTTTTCGAGTAAGCCTGTGAGCATTCTGCCCCTGCGTATACTGTGTTCAAACCCTGGCCCACTCACCCTGCTCATTGTGTGCTCCTGTCTATGGCACCAGTGGTGCACATAGAGCCGAATGGTAGCCAAGCTCTGTTGCTATTCGATAATGCCCGTAAATATTTAGAAAACAATGGTTGGCTGGTGTTTATACAGAGGTTCGAGGGTTTCAACCTTTGTGTTGCCCAACAATTCGCCCTCACCTTTGACGGGTGTAGGTCTAAAATCGGTGACATACAGCTCGAGCTGAATCAGAAATTCATGAGCTCTGCTACAGGACTAGCAGCTACAGGCCAAAGATGGTTTAAAAACTCCAAAGTCGATGAGGTGTCGTGGCCTTTGATATTTGTATCAAGAAAGGTTGTTTCCTGTGATAAAGGTATGCCTATTTCTACCCTCAAATCCAGGTGGCACGATCTTTTGGTGATTGTGAAATAGTTTGTGACCTGTGAAGGTCGGTATGGCTTGGTTTTTCTGTATCACCTCCGGTTGTTAATGAATTTCATGGGCTACCCCTTGAATATGCCGCATTACTTCTTGTGTAGTATTTACAAGATGTCTAAGAGGTTCAAACGCGAGAAGGCTGATAGCAGTTGGTTTCATCACGGCTTGATTAGACTCATCGTCATCCACCATTTAAACCTTCATGGCGATAATTGGCAAGTTTTTCTATCCAGAAATGGATTTGCTAATCCAGAGTCTGTCCAAATCAACAAGGTTGTGGTTAGTGAGACTATGGTTGGGCCACCCGTTCCATTTTATATCCTTCTACCTCCTGCCAAATCCTCGGTTTGCCTTGACATCGACCTACCCGACATCATAACAGACAAGACTGAGGCTGTCAAGAATCCTGTGAGTAATAAAGTCAAGGGTAATCCTACTATCGACAGCAAGGGTAAGAAAAATGCTCAATTAATATCGATACTTGCCCAGAATAAACCTAAGCCAAACGTCGACCAAAATCCCATAGTGCTGAGTGAGGACTCGGACTTCGATATCGATCATTTCCTAGCTAAAGAGTACCCTTATTCCTATGGCCTATGCTCCGAGCAACCCTATGACTATGTCTCTAATTTACCCCCTTGTCTCAAAAACAAACCTAACTACCCGTGAATCAAGCTGCATAGTGAAACCCCTGGTGATGTAAACAAACCCTCGCCTGTGATATCAAAACCTGAATAGACATCATGCATCCAATGCAGTGTTTGGCTAGAGTGTTATTACACCGACGTTCCCTTATTGCAATCGAAGATCAAATCGTTAGAGGACCAAGTTACAGTGTTGTCAAGAGAAAGAGACAGGCTTCAGGCCATTGAAAAGAAACAAAAAACCACCGGTTCGATTGTCTTCAGGAATGTTGAAACAACAACAGCCTTCGTCAATTCCAAATTATCATGACCGAGTTGTTTTCTGGTTGTCCAGGTATGAATTTCAATATCAATTTTGCTTTGTGAGTTTGTTTGAATTAAAATAATCGATTGGATTTGCTTTCGAATTAGCTCTGTTCATTTCAATACATTTGAAATGATTCTGTTATAGTTTGATCACCAAAAACGATTTGTTGTGGATCCTGTAGATTCATTTTTCTATAATTAAACGTAGCTATGCTTTGGTTACGCGATTTTGTCGTGCCCATCTTAGTATAAGCAATTGATTGGTTTTTCATTCTGTTTGGCTTGTTTTTTAATCAATTATGTTCATCTGATTTTGGATAGTCGATTTGGTTCGATTTCGATTAGTTTCATTTGTTCCTAATAGACTCAAAACAACCCTGTTGACTTCGATTTACCAGGAACGATTCTGTTTTGTATTGAATCAACATTTTTGTTTGGGTTTTGATTACTTTTGACCTATGCAAAAGATTTATTTACTAAAAATCGTGTGGTTGTGTTGATTGATATAATTTTACATAACGATTTTGTCAACCCCAAACTGTTTCAATTCGTTCCTGTTTGATTTGATTTGCAAATGATTGTTGCGTTCCATGATTAGCATGGTCGTTGTATATGTTTAATAGTTCTATTAATTTGAAAAACAATCCTGTTGATTTCGTCGTGATTCGAAAATGATTTTGTTAATGGATGAGGTGACATAAACTATTGCATGGAAAATTGGTTTAGCTGGTTACAGTTTGTGTCGATTTCAATTGGTTCATGAAAATAATTTCATTACTGTAGAATTATTTGAGAGGTTCTGGTTACCTAAATTGGTGATAACAAATTGAACAGAGTATATGTGTCTTTGTTATCATTCGATTGATCACGATTTCATTTGCTCTCAAATTAGCATAACATTTTTTTATTCGAATGATTCGTTTGGTTTCCAATTAACAATTAAATACCTGTTCAATATTTTGAATATAATCCTTTAAAATTTGAATTGGTTTTGAAACGATTATGTGTTCAATTTAGACCAGCTATAGAATCGCAAGATTCTGTAGCTAGTCTTAAAAATTAGATTTTTTGTCAATTTTATCAATAAAATATCCTCTAAACTTGTTTATTTTTGTCTTCTTTCAGGTGCATACGAATTACAATGATCAAATGGGAATGCTATGGAATTTTAGGAGATACTTTGGATATGGTTTTGTGTTAGGTTGTTAGCTTGAGTCAGAAATAGAGATTTGGGATATTATCCTCAGATTTTTGTAAACTGTTTTGATAATTCCCACAGGGATGTTTTACCCTGTGGGAGGTCTTTAAATACTTATTATTTTTTGTGATGGAATCATCATCACGGTGGAGAGAACCAGACTATGGACTTATGATTCAGACTAAGATGAAAGTTGGTGTCTTGTAACAACTTTCGCTTTCAATATATCAAACTTTTGTTTCAAGTTTTCTGCATATCAGCTTGCGATTAATTATCGACTACTTTAGCTATCATAATTCATTGCATGTTAATGTGATTTGATTTATATGTTGTCCATATCTGATCCCTCCTATTTTAAAAGTACAACAATTGTTTTGTTTCAATTTAATGAATACAGGTTTATCTTTTTCATTAATTGAATAGTTTTGTACAAATCGTTGCACACAGATTTATCTAATTGTGATGGTTTGTAAATCATTAAATTGTTGTTATTTTTTATGTCTTGTTTGTCCTGTCATTTATATTTGAAGAGCACAACAGCTTCCCGTTTACAAGAAGCTCGTGGATGATTTGGTGCGGGTTTCCTCCCATCGAACAGCTGAATCAACTACTGCATACAAGACAAATCTGAAGTGTTACTTCAGGTCAGTTTGTCATTTATTATTTGATAGTTAATCAGTTAGTATAATATAAGTAGTTTAGATAAATATATTAGTTTAAATTCATAGTTAGAGTTATTATTTTAGTTGCTTAGCTTAGATAGTTTTTATTCTATTTCTTTTTCATAAAATTATAAAAATAAAAAAACAATGGTTTCGCTGTCTTAGGACAGATTACAAATGATTTTTGCAGGTTTTAATTTAAATCTGTAATTTGTAAATATTGTATATTTGTAATTAAAGCTGATTTTGTTAATAATTAAACATTTAATTTTGTAGAATTATAGTTATATGATTTAGTTAATAGATTGTATATATGTAGTCTAGATTTGTTTATTAGTTTGTTTTAATCATTGTTGCTATTTAGATTAGTTTCTTAGTGTAGTTTTTATTTGTTTTTTCTAGGACTTAGATCGGCCAACAGAGCTGCTAAACCCGTCAGGGTGGGTTATCCCAAATGTCTTGGGTTATTTAGATAACCCCGGACCGGATCCACTCTTCCAGTTGGCAAGTGTTCATTTTCGCCCATCAATAGGCCCGTGCTCAAGCATCCCCTTCTCTACTATACAGTCCCTCATGCAATCCATCTTGCCTGACCAAGGATTTCTTGCACAAGAAGATTTCTAGGGACATGGGGTTCTGATGTCAAAATAGTAGCCTTTTCCATGTTTTCCAACTAGCATATCCAACATCTCATCTGTATTATACACATACAGTCATCATGAGATATCATTATAACCATTTTCAATCATAAATGTCAAATATGTTTTCTATAGGAATTTTTTTTTTTCCAAGCATGAGATTTATGCTCATAATGTTTGGCTCTGTAGATGTATATATCAGTCTTCCTTATGGGCTTTCAACCCTTCCATATTCAATACCATCCTAGCAATTTTCTCAATTTGCATTCAGCCAAAACAATTTGTCAGTAATTTATTAAATTATAATTCCCAAAACTGTTTCATATAGGAAAAACAAAACTTCCATACATGAGCTTATGCTCATAATAATTTGGCTCTAGAATCAATAGGAACTGGTCTCCTTGGACTTGCAACACTCCCATATTCAATACCCTTTCTCCTTGCAATTTGAACATTCCTCAGCCAAACAAATTATCAATATATCATGTACAAGATATATATATATATATATATTTCATGGCATTGATTCAAAACAAAATCACAAAGTTCTCTCAGAATTGTTTACAACTAAAATTCAATTAGTTTTATTAATCCAACTATCAATTGGAATGAACTCATCATTACATACACATGTATTATCAATCACACATACTTTTCATAATGCAACAGTTAATAAGATAACAATCAATGTGTCAATACACATGGACACATCTACACAATGCATCCATGCATTGACTACATAATGCCACATAACTATGTCATGCATTCCACCATGATGAGTTGGAAGGTCTAGCCAACGACTTAACACATCATCCACACACTTCCTACTGCTTGCCTAACTATTTGGTTACCTTCCTTTTCCACCCAAACACAACACCAAGAATATAATCCTTAAGTGTTCTTCAACGTTGGCAAGGAGGTTGCAATCCAAACATCATATATATAGTAGATACCATTGAGAACTCACATAGCGCTATATCCCTTCCATATCCAACCATATTATGGTCTCACACGTGACTAGCTCGATGGATATTCATTATTATAGAAGGAGTATGTCTCCTGAATTAACCTTGTTATGATCCCATAACCAATAATAACATAATATGTGACCAACATTTTATCTAAATGCATTCTAGAATCAACAACACTTACATACTCTAGGCCTTCAACCATTACATATCAATTTAAATACTGAAAATTAACTAAGGGAATTATTACATCATCCCCCTTCAACATGTATGCACCAACAGAAAATAAATGCATACATGCCTAGTAGTTATCAACCTACTTGTTTCTATCTGACCAACTAATATTTGAAGAATCTCATTGAATTCCTCCTTCATCATTTTGATCACCATTCCTACCACCCTCATGCGTCTTCACCTCGATGGAAATCATAACCAACAACAACATCCACATATTTAATCCTGTTGTATCATTTTCCATGAATACATAATCCATCATTAGTCATACTCAAACATTATTTCATAATAATAGACTATTCTAAGTTCGCAAGCATCTTATATGCATATCCAAGCATGTACATATGAAAAATTACACATCCATATGCACCAATCATTTACTGTCAGCATGCCTACTAATGCATATGTGTTTTAACTTCATTCTATGCCTCATGCACTCTAGTGCATTTATGTTTCAATTCACTTATTTATTTATCTATTTATGTTGTAGTTGGTTGTCCTTGAACTACTTCAGATCCTTGCTACCCCGTGTGCTCCCATTCTTCTCATATGCATTGTGGTTCCCTAGTCCAAATACTTTCTATCCGTGTTCCACTTGGCCATTCTTTCCCACTTAGTACCATTCCCCAATGGAAATCCATGTTCATTCAGTGCCACTTTTCAAGTGAGAGAGCATTCCAATTCCCCTACATTGGCATCCTGCTTCCACTGCAAACTCTGATATTAGAAGTGGATTTCTTTCACACTTAAGCTTTGCAACTGCCTACACATTTCTACCTTCAAGGCTATGGAGCCTTACTTTTTTTTTCTTTCCTTCTATGCTCTTCAATGACATTTTTAACCTGCTAGCTTCATATCCTATGTGAGGATTCTTTATTTTGTAGTACCTCATCCAAATTCTGTAAGAAATTTCATGCCTCCATGACCCTAACATCTTATCCTATTCTTTAATTCATCTGGGTATACCTCTAATCCTGACAAACCTGCAAGCAATGATCTGGTTAGAATTATACATATTATACAAAAATTGTCCATTAAATTTACAAGTACCTTTTCTATTTAATTTATGAAGAAAAATTATATCAATTAAAATTACAAGTACCTTAGCATGAGACCAGCGTTGGGACCAAGTCCTCCGGACTTCAGCCTTCAACTGTTTTTCCCTATCAACTTATGTTTTCCCCGAAGTTGCACTTTGTCGAAGCCTTTAATAACTCCACTAGCAAAAACGGACAGTCGAGATTTAATCTCCCACCCAATGGACGGTCCTGCCCTCATCTGGAGGCTTCAACGATATCAATGGATACGACTTAATCAAGTGTTGAGATGGACGACGCTCAACCAATTCATAAATTTAGTGCTCCGGGGTATTTCCATTCCCGAGTCTTCCACTTCCCCGAAGTGTCAATCCTCTGAAGTACTTACCTCTGCTCCCTCTGTTGGATCCAACAATCACAAGAACTCTTGGAGAGTACTAGATCAACGGACCGCGTGAATTTGATACTCTGGGACATTTCAAATCTCAATTCACTCAACTCCCTGGAGTGATATCTATCGAAGTTCTTACGCCATCCTTTCACTTTTTGATCTAATGGTTGAGAAAGTCCCTAAAGGATCCTAGATCGATGGACTGCATGCCTTCGTGACTTCAGGCTTCGACACATTTCACTTGTAGAGACTTGAAAATCCTCGGAGTACCAAGTCTTTGGACTACGATATATATTGTCGCGTGTCTTCTGGGGGAAACAATCGATATGTACTCTGGCCTTTGGTCCTTTGGGATTTCTCAAACCAATTCAAATTGTAAAATCTTTTTCCTCTAGAGTGCCCAGTCTCTGGACTGCACGATCTGTCGCCACATGGTGAATTACTAGAAGTGGACATGTGACCTAATCAGGCGGGTGACATGTGTCATGTTCTAACTGACATTTCAATCTTCCATAGATTCAAAATTCACTAACATGTGGCACACATCCCACGTGTCCATGTCATCCCAGGTGACGTTAGCGAGCCACGTCACTTCGAAATTCTGGGATTCGAAAGATTTATCCTTAGCAAAATTTGTTCCTCCCGAACACCGAACTCCTAAACCATTGTGATATCTACGATTCACAATCACCCATGCACAGATCTCATGGTCCTCAACACTCCTTAAACCCACTGCTCTATCCAATGGTCGATGGACTTCGGGACTTCGGGAGATTTCACATCAACACATTCCAATTCTCCCGAACTCTAAATTCCCAAACTGACCAATCTTCTGACACGTGTCTCCCTTAATGGACGATCCAGATTAACTCCAAACTTTGGGACTTCAGGAGATTTCACATCATCACACTCCAATTCTCCCGAACTCCGAATTCCTGAACTGGCCAATATGTTGACATGTTTCTCTTGCTTGAATATAAATGACCATGAGTGATTGTGGAGACTCAACTTGCTCACTCTTTAATTTCCTTTCTGATCTCCGCAAAGAGAAGATGTTAGTTCATAGTGGGATCGATATCCACCGTTGATATGTTTATCTAGCAAGATCAACGATTCTAAGATATTGCAGGCTCACAACTTGCTCGCGCTTTAATTTCCTTCCTGATCCCTGCAATGTGAATATGCTCGTTCGTAGTGAGATCAATATCTACCATTGATCTGTTGATCTAGCAAGATCAACGATCCTGAGTGATTTTAGGCTCACAACTTATAGAAACTTTAATTTTCTCCCCGATCCTCACAATGCCTCCCCACCGTCGATTTCTCTCCAATGAGATCTGATGGTTGTGACTTAACCTTTGCTTTGCCTTAATCGGACGACCCTTGTTCACATGCCCTCCAATCCAATGATCCCAGATATCTCTTGATCCCATAGTGGTGATCACTCCTGAATTCGAAAGGGACGGTCACGATCCTTCGAACCCTTACAAAGGATCTCTGACATTCTAGCTTCTACGTAGATTCTGCAACGCCATTCCCTCTGATCTTTTTGACTTCAAGGTCATAATTCTATCTCAACCACGAGACTCAGACCAACATACATATCCCATATTGGCTCGATTTTCAACCAAAATCTTTGATACCAATCTGTAACATACCTGACCACCCACAAGTCAGACTATGCCACTTAATCCGACTGCAACACACCTAGCCACCAGCAGGTGGGGCACGCTGCAGTCCCAAGAATTAGTTCTCTGATCTTATCTCGAAAACAAAGGACTTCTCAACAATGTTAGAAGCATGCACACCACATGCATAAGACAAGATCCATGCCACAGCATAAAAGAGATAAACAATGTGCCATGCACAACAAATAGCCAGCAGATAGGAACATTAAAAATACATATCTCATAGATAATTAAATACACAAAAGGAATAAACATTACACAAAAAACATAGAGAGCACTTATCTTTGCAAGTAAATGTTCACCAACTGGATGTAGACCAAGGACATTCCTCCCAACCATAGACATTGTTGTTCATTTACTCTCAACAACAGGTCACCCTCAAGCCAGGGCTATGAATCCACAACGATGAGTCCTAGGCCAAGTCTAAACACACAACAGTTGGCTAAGTAGCTCTCAAGTTTCCCAACCTCACAACAAATCCTAATTTACATCTCTCTTTTCCCCTCGGCCTGCACAACCCCAAGAAATGAACACCTTTCTTTGCCATGCAGTCCCTGAAGTTGTTCCATTTCTCTCCAGGGCTCTAGTGCTATTGGTCAGGAAATCTCCCTACTGGAAACTCCAATGAATCTAAGATGTGGACAGTTCCATCTGAACTACCATCAGGCTCATGCACAGAGGCATCCATTCCCTCCTAGAATGATCAATAAATCATTACATCCATTCAACGATGGGTCTCCTCTTCCTTCCATTCGTTTCCATGCTCATCCCAAGAGCACAAGAACTAGCCGCAGTGAGTGAAGAGTAAGAAGAACAAGGGAGAAAAAGATGAATCAGGGGAAGAACGATCCCCTAAATTCACCCCAATCCACCCTCACGCAACCATTCATATCCATGCTCAGACCAAGAGCATACGAATGCAGCAAGAGTGAGGCTCCCAAAAATGAAGAGTGGGAAAGGTGTAACAATGAATGAATAAGAACAAGTGAACCCCACCCAAACCAAAGATGGGTTTATATAATTACTTGGAAATCAAGAACCACATGGCCTCCCCCAAGAAGCTCATGTAACCCATTTTCTCCATAAAATCAATTATGGGTAAAATAAAATAATAATAAAAATATTTATCCCCTCAAGCCCCCTCTCTCGTGGAATCATAGCCCTCTATCTCTTTTTTCCTTGTCGGTCTTGAAACCAATGGTGTATTTTATTAATGTATATGAAGAGTTACATTTCTTGGACACTCTGGCCCCTTTTCAACTTTACCGACTCACCAGCCTAAGTCACAATTTACATAATACATTATATTTCATAAGGGTTAGAACCGGGATGTTACAGGTTGTATGAAAGGCGCCAATCTAGAAAAATGAGAGAAAAATGAAGCTTCAAAATCAAGAGGAAGTCCCCAGCTCTTGAACATTCTTCAATAGACCAAACTATTGAACAATCACCAACAGAACATTAAGTATTACGATAAACATTCAACATTAGGGTGCCTCCTTATTGTGCACCCATAAGCTAAACCTCACGAGTGACCAAATTCATGGCCTATTGTCACAACAATGTGGAACCTCTAAGTAAAAGCATCACAAGATCTTCAACCTAGGTCACAGAAAAGGAGTGATAGTAGGGGAAACATAAATTTTGTTCCTCCTCTCTTGATGATACCATGTACACTTTCATAAAACCCCATTTATTCATTTGTGGATTGATCAACAAGCACATACCATGTGCCTGAACACAGTTAAATCAATGCATATTGTTGTTCCATAATCATAAATTAAATCATATCATAAATCACATAACATATCCTGACTCAATTTGGAGTCCATACAATGTTGACGCACTCCCACCTCAATGTATACCTATGACTTCCCTATCACACTGGGAATACCATCAATAGCATATGAAAATAATTGCACCTCAAGTATATCCATTTTGATGTATCATAATCATATGAAATGATAATGTCAAGTACATCATATTAGTGTGCATTTTATCCATCCATATTTCATATGAACATTTAAATAAAATTCATTCAAAATTACCATTACATCAATTTAAAAACCAATTAAAATATTTAAAGAGTCTGAGTTTATGATAATAAAATAAGTCAATAAAACGGGTCATTTTGTAAACAAAACTCCCTCAAATAATAAAGTTCAATTTGTCAAACAAGTCTAAACAGATGGGGCACTACATATTTGGCGTATTTTTTATTCATTCCATTTTATAATATATGCCCACTTGTGCTTCAATTCTATAATAGTGTTTATCAACACCACCTCTTCTTGGAATTCATTTTTATTCACTTTTGCAATTATGTGGTTCTCAAAACATGGTATCAAAATTATTCATTTAAGGTATGACATGTTGTCTACAAGTCACTTTGGAGATTGTTGCTTGAATATGCACTCCCACCGGGTTAGATCTCACTAGAATATTGGATTTGTTTCAACCTACATATTGGTTTAGGGATTTGTAGAGTGATTATGAGTTATAAGAGGGAATCTGTGGTCTTGAATTACCACAACTATGACATATGGGCATCAGATATGGAAATTATATTGAAGAGTAAATTATTTTGGCATTTTACAAAAACTATAGTTAAATACCCTAAGGATGAACATGAGAAGTTCATCAATAAACGAAAGAAGGAAAATGCTATAGGAATTATGACAACCTACATATATATGGAGATTCACTTTCATACAAGTGGGATTGATTGCCTAAATCAAGTATGGAAGAAGTTGAAGAATTTGTTTGACAAGATCGACAAAAGTTAGGCTATGCAGATTGAGAAAGAATTGATCTCTCTCAATCCTCTCTTTTTTTAAAATATTGAAGACTATTTAGCTTGTGTGAAGGAGCTTCAATTAAAACTTGGTAAATGTGGAAATGAATTTAAAAATAAAAAGGAAGTTAGCTTATAGAATTGATGTTGATCAATTTGAAGACATATTATGATGTTTATGTTCAAATTGTATGTTAGTTTGGATTCTATAAAAGAAGACGATAACGACTATATCTTTAATTCTTTTTGTAGTTTTTTTATCAAGGTACATGAAAAATTGGTTGATGAAGGTAAAATTGAGAATAAGAAAAAAATCCATCTCCTTAAGGGTAAATGTCAATATAACTATAGAGAAATAGGTTGAGGATTCTATTGGGAGAAACATTATGGAGGCTACCTTGATAAAATGATTGTATCAACCAAACTAAGAAAAAGAAGCATGATTACTATAATAAAGGTAAGAATAAGAAGACATGTTAGTACTATGGAAATATGGGACATGTTGAGAAGGCTTGTTGGAAGAAATCTAAAGATATCGAGGATAAGATTAAGAAGCTTGAAGGTGAGGTATTGACTAGTCGACCAACCGTCTTGAGGTTTGTCTCGATGGATAGGAGATAGTTGATATGTATAATCATCCTTAGGGAAAGGTTGAGATGTGTGCTTGGATTTTGGGGAGTGTTCAATGGATGTGCACTTGTATTATTGGTTGTCAAAAAGTTGGTATAGAAACTTGGTGTACTCTTGGGACATATTTTGTACAAATACTTGTATGAGGAGGGAATCCTATTGGAAATTGACAAACTTGAGGTAGGGCATTGAGATTCCCTTGGCTAATATTTGAAAAGTATTGATGTTTTTACTCATGATTTTTATGTATACTTGGTTTGAAATTGAAGGATAGAGATAAGACTTACTTTAACTAGAGCTATCAAGTAGAGGAACCATTTAGGGTGAGATAGGAATAAGAGACATCCACTCAATAGGATGTTCTATTAGAGATGACATGAAATATTCTCTCAAAAGATAATACTCATCGGTTTGAGAGGAAGGGCTCTCCTAAAAATAGAAGTGAGATTCAATACAAGAAAAAAGACTAGGTGGGAACATGTAATGTCCCTATGATAAATTAAGGCCCTAAGAGAATTTTGGCTCTACAACTTGAACACATGAAGAACGATGGAGTTAGGAGGAAGGATCATGTGAATCCACATAACTTGTCATGTTAGTTGTGATAACATAGATGACATCCATTGTGGGAAGGTAGAAATAGAGGGAGGCAATTACCTATAGAAGTAAATTGGAAAAGAATGGAATAAGGAGAAGTGGAACCTTCCCTCCCTTGTAGAAAAAGATACAATACTTCCTATGCTGAAATCATGGGATGAACATAGAAAAGAAGAGGAATATTCACTTAAGAGAGGGAAGGGTTGGTAGGAACTCCCCATTGGAGTCAAAAAAATATAGTGTGAGAATATATCCATGATTCCATAAGGAGGAAAGAGAAAGTTGAGTTGCCACTTAGTTTTAGGGTGAAACTAAGAAACTATAGGGGTGAGGACGAAAATAGAATGGAGAAAGGCCTCAAAATAAATTAAGGTTTTAATATTAATTATTTATTTATCACTATAGGTTAATCACTATTTCCAACAAGTAATTAAAAATAAATTAACAAAGGGAATCAATCTAACCTAGGGTTATTTCCCAATTTATTTATGCGAGTTAATTAAATTAAGTTTTGGAAATGAAAGAGAGGGAAAATGGAAAGAACTCACCTAGATGAGTGTTGTTACAGGTTTCATATATTTTTTGGCTGAACTTGAGAGTTGTGCTAGGACTCTACAAGATTTTTCAACCTGCTAAATGAATCTCCACACACAACTCAATATCCCTATAAAATAGTTTGGAATAGATCTCCATTGCAATGCAATGCAATAACAACACTAGATCTACCACAATAATGGTATAAAAATGAAACAATGAATGGTGACCCAAAGTTCCATTGGAACAATTTACTTCACTTTCCCTTGCTATGTTGAAACCTCTCTTGACATGTTAGGGTTGAACTTTCTAAGGTATGAGAGAGGACTAGGACTTTGAAGAGTCCCTAGGATGAAACAACAAGCCTTCAAGGTTACACATAAACTAACAAAAATAGATACATTATAAGGTATTGGATAATAAAAGTACAAGTAGCAAAAGAGCATGAATAAGAATTAGGAAGGTAGATCAATACTTGATACCAAATTGAGTGTGTACTTGCAAGATAATGATATTTAGAGGGGGGAACCGAAAACTTCAAGAGAAATATTACAAAGAGGAATTGATTGGTATAAATAGGCAATGGAAAGTTATAGATGAATATTAAACTAACCATTGGAGAGAATCACATGTATGAAAAAGTCAAAGAATGGAGTTTTAACTCATATTACAAGTTTCAAAGACTGTACCATGGGTTTTTCCTCAAATATAGGATCTTTTTTTAGCAAGCTACTAGACACATTGGTAGTATATCCAAGAAAGTTATGGTTCACTTAGTGATTTGAAATTGATAAAGGTTAAGGAATAATTGACTCATTTGACCCTATAAATATATAATCCAAATGGATTTGATTTTATTTGGATCTATAATAAACCATCCTCAGTAACTATGGACCCAATCATGGGTTTGCACCCTAAACTAGACCCATAAATTAAGGAACACCCAAAATTAGTTCCCTTAAGGTTCAAAGTGAACCAAATCAACAACCAAGGGTCAAAGTACATGAGAAGAGAGGTGAAAATAACCCTACCTAAGCAATATACATTTCTAATAGGTATCTAAAATAAGGTAAGGGGAATCAATGAAGGTGGTCTATCAAAAAAGGATGGTAGAGAGATATTGATTCCATCACTAGGTGGGTCATGCATTGGCATGGAATACAAATAGTCCACACTATAGAATCTCTGGTGGGTAGGTGTTTGTGAGTACTAAAGTCTTAAATCCATAGCTACAAGTATCACCCAAGTTGATTATTAAGAAGACTTAAATCATGTAGGGTAATTACCAGTAAAAATAACAACCATAACCAATATCCCTATCCATTAGCATTTATATTCCATCCACAACAGCAATAATGAGAGCATGTATTTGCAATTATATCTCACTCACAATAATACATGACTAAATAAAAGGAAATAAAAATCATCTTAATGCACAAGAAGTTTTAAAATGGATAGGATAAGAGGCATATACATTAAACTTAATAATCAAAACATACATCATTGTGATCACATAACTTGTCCATACACTATAACCAAAAAAAATGGGTACATCTCTAGACACACTCCATGTAAGATCTATAAAATTGATTATTGGACCCTTTTCCTAGTGTCCTCATACATATTTATAATAAATAGCCCAAAGGAACAAAGCCCAAGTCAAAAACCTATGATAGATAGTTATGGCTAGTTGTCATTAATATCCATCATGTGATCAATACTCCCTAGTTGTCTATATGCAATCCCTTCATTGCATTTTATCCTAAAAAATGGGGTTCTCATATCGAGTAGTTCATTGATTTGTCTTTTCCAATTGAATTTCTTCCTCTATCCTCATTTGTGAGTTGTATTAACTAATATCATTCTTTTTTTCATGTTACCACCTCCTCCTATCATGAAAATTAAGGGGAAAACAAAATTCGCATACATCTAATGATACCACATCACATTTGATCTCATCAATAAAGGAAACTAATTTGACAACTTTAAACGTATAATGTTTCTTAACAACAAACTTTGCATCCTTGTGCAGCCACCCCAATGGATATGGAGACAGGGGATATTGAGTGGCCAAACCCAACTTTCTCACCAATGTCTCTTAAATGAGGTTCTTTAGAATACCTTTGTATAAGATAGCCTTGACCAACGTCTTCTTGATATACATCTTGACATGGAATTGTTTCTTTATTTTTCCCCAAGTTTGGGTTGTGGCTTCACCATGAGAAAAAAGTTCCCATCTACTTAATCATAATTGTCAACTTATTGATCATCATTCTTAGTGTCAAGTAGTAATAAATTCCTTACTCCCTTGGTTTTCCCAACACTTCTCGTCATCATTTTCACTATTTCCATAATGTTTATAGACAATGTTTGATTTTCTCCCTTCCTACTTCCCCTTGCCTTTCTTGGACACATTAAAAGTATTATAGATTTAAGGAGATATTGCAATAGATTGATTTTTATGCTTAATGTTTCAAAATAAATGTATGGTTTATCATGAGTATACTATTATCTCACAATCGATGCCTACTCATCATAAATACAAAAAGTATTATAACCTAATTCTTGCAAGTGCACTAAAAATTCCCATTGTTTGATTTGGCAACATTCTTATTTTTGTGTTGGGTTCAAAGTGTTGATCATAAAAATAAATTTAATGTGCCAATATATCCTCGAATACGTAATTAGAATTTACATAAAAAAAAATATTAGTTGTTGGTTGCACCGTCCCTAGAGGTACCCTTCTTTCAATTTTCCTTTGCCTCCACATATATAGCCTTCACATATGTATTATCTCTTACTTTTCCTTGGCTTACTGATGATTAAATATTGTGACATTTGCAAGTTCATTCTCTCTCACACACACCTTTTGAATTTGTTAGTTAGCAAATTATTTGAATGAGATTAAATGATGAATGTAGTGTATTATTATGGAACTATTTGCCTAATTTATCTATTCCATTTCAGCACTTAGTTTATTGCTCAATTTCATGAATTGGTTAAAAGACATTAGTAGTTCCATTACTCATTATTTTTATCCCTTATAAATATCCTTTTATATTTAAGTCTCATTTTCTTTTCCTTAATTACAATAGGTTGTAGAACTAATATTGTGTGTAATATGCACTTGTTACTCTTCCCTCCTTTACATATCTTATGTCAATGATCACAATTGGATAACTCAAGTTTCCCTTCCCTTTTCTATTATTTGTATTATTGGGATTGAAACCCTAATTTCATCATGAGGGAATTTATGTGTATGGATGTATTCTTTGTCACATATTTGTTTCCTTTCTCTTTCATGGTTGTTGATCATAACCATAGTAGATAATCTTGGAAACATTATAAGTATTATAGTTTCGAGGATATACTATAATAAATCAAATTTTGTTTTCAATGTTTAAAACTCAATGAAAGGTTCATCGTTAGGAGACTATTAACTCATAATAGATACATACTCAACTAAGCACCTCAAAGTTCCTTCTATGAGTCTTAAAATCCTTAGATAGTGAAGTACACTTCAAGTTGAAGCAACCAATCATCTAAATTTGCATCATAAGTGCTTCATCAAATGGTTTAATTTTTATTTTTGTCTCCATCTGAAAATGATGTTGTGTGTCAAATTATGATTGAAATGGGTTTATATTTTGAGTTGTGTTTCTTTTCGAGCTCACCATTTCTCAAACTAGGTATGAAATATGGCAGTTGAACCATTTACATCTAGGAATGTACTGAAAGATATTATCATACTATTGGAATATGAACCAACTTCATATGGAGGTCATAAAACCACACTTGTCGAGTTTGGAATAACCAATGAACTCATTGTACTTACCATTCATTGGAGTAGAGACAATTTTTGTTGCATATCTCATCTAGGAGACATGAATTCATGCTTCACTCTCCTTAATCTTGCATGGGGAGGCCCAAATTCTTCTTCCATTTCTATGATTACTTGTTCTTCTTTGCCTACCAATAATTATTTATGTACAGACTACATTTTTGTATGGCTTCTACTTATTTCCATAATGATTTTTTGCTTGCTTATTACCAACTTCTAGTGTTTACCACCCAAACATTTCTATAGTGACTCTACTAACAAAAGAAAATGACCCTATACCAAATTTTATTTGTTGATTAGTTTGACTCAACCAACTGGTCAAAGGAAGGGTCAACATGTGGAATTCCTTCAATAGAGATAACTCTATAAACTAAGGCAAAATCACAAATTCCTCTCATAAGTCAACAAATTCTATGCAACAATTGTTGAGTGTAAATTCATTGCTATACATCCACAACAAACACAAAATTCACAGTGATTCCACATAGACAATATTTACAACTAGAGAAAACCTTCATGTGAATAAAAACACCAAGATATATTAATATCAATGGATTTACTGTTGAAATCCCTTACTCTGGAACCTATGTACTTTGTTATCTAGTGATTTCCTTAGTGCAAATCAGAATAACAACTCACAAACAAACATATGCTGCTAGAATATTCAACTCAAATAAAGATAGTGGAAAAAATACTAGAAACCAAAAATATCATGCACAATACACATATATATTATGGCCATAAACTAATCTTATCATTCAAATAACTTCAAAGATTACAAGGGATCCCTTACTGGGAAAATGGCCTAAAGAAAAAAACGATGGAGTACATCAAAAACCTAACTAGCTTGATGTGTTTCCAAACCTGTTATACAATCATGTACGGAAACAACGTGATTTCTATGATGATATCCATGCTATCATGTGCAATCCACATGACTGTAAAGATCAAACCCACGTTGAATGCATAACTATTCCAAAATACCTACATTGTTTCGTGGTGGTTAGTCCTTATGTTGTATGGTTGTTCTCTCTCTCCCTTTAGTCTAGATATCTAGATGGAAGCCATTCTCCACCTATCCAAGATCTCCTTGAATCATAGTCCTTTGTGATCCAACTCTCTCTATCTCAAATCAATATCTCTCAATCAATCTAACAAATTAAAGTGTATCATGTGTCTTCCTCCTTCACCCTAACCTTTCTTTTATAAGATTGGGTTATGACTTAACCCTAATCTTCAAAGTGATTGACGGTTGAGATTACTTCTCACCTCACTTGAGATCAACGACTATTATTTAATTCACTAACGTTAATTAAAACATGTCCTTAAATAAAACTCAACTTACTAATTAACAACACTTTACTTTAATAATTCCTTTAGTTAAAGTAAAGTCAAGGATAGAAGAACTTGTACAATTTCCACATGTCTAGACACATATATTTGTGTGAAAATACATGTTGGATGTTACCATGCATCAATACTCCCTCTTCGTGAGGAAGGTATTATGCATCACTCCAAGTTTATCTCTGAAGTAGGCAAACTTCCTTTTCACCAAGGGTTTGGTAAGAATATCTGCAACCTGCTCATCTATGGAAATATGTTGAAGCTTCATTGCTCCCTTCTAGATCCTATCCCAAATGAAGTGGTATATAATCTCAATATGCTTGGACCTATCATGGAATATTGGATTCTCTGAGAGTTTGATACAACTCTGATTATCGCAATATATCACCATAGGATCCAACTCACGACCAAATAAACCTGTTGTTGGCCCTTAGTTATAAAAGGAAGTGAAGAACAAGGAAGAAAAGGGAAAAAGAGAACTTCGCGGAAGGAATAGTAACTGATATTGGGTCAAAGTGAGCAAAAGAGAAGAAAATATGGAGCGAAGCCCGAGAAATCAAGCCATTGGAAAAGGAGATCGAGAATGACAAGTTAGCAAGGAAGAAGGATTGTGGACAACTCAGCAAGCGGAAAAATCCACCATTGGATGCTTTGGAGCACCACGCGAGAAGATAGGAAAGACAGGCTGGCGAAGCCCTGAAAACACAGGTCAAGTTTACCTAGGGTTTTAGACACCTAGGGTTTTGAACACTTAGGTTTCGGCCTAAGGATGTCGATGAATGATTATAATGTATAAATAGAGTTCTAAAGGGCCTAGGTTGGGTTGGTATGTTATTATTGTAGATCAAGTGTATTATTGATGAGAGTGAGTATTGAATAAAGAGAGAGAAGTGTTGGGTACGAGAGCATTTTGGATTGTAAGATCTTCAGCTGGGTGCGAAGATCAACCCTGCAACTGGGTGCGTAGGGAGGGAAGAGAAAGGGAGGAGAAGAAAGGAAATATGCTAGCTAAGAGCGCAGACAAGAACTGTATGCTTTACCTCAATATAATATAGCACAGTTATGTGGACGTAGCCCTAGAGAGAGGGTGAACCATGTATATTTTGTGTTGTGTGTGATTGGTATTTGGTGTTTGTCTTGGATATATTGTGATTGCATTACTGCTTTAGATCTGATAAGTAGATGTGCATAATAGATCTAAGTGATAAGTGATATATGAATGTTGTGTTGTTCTTGTGATAGATCCACTTGATATTCCCTTTGGTTGTAGACATCTCTGTCCTGCAACCCCCTCATAACTGCTTTGAATGAGACTGCATCTACTTCGTAAGTGTTGCCAAAAGGGGCAATAGTTAGGGCTTGTTGGTGCGATTTTAGAGATGAACCTTGGGTCTGCCCCTGTGCCAAAAAATGGTTTCGTTACCGGGATTGGAATATTTTTAAGGGTATGTCAAGGTGGTTTCCATCGAAGACAAAAAATCAAAAGTAGATAGAAGATCAAGAAAAGGACTTCACTGAAGCCCAGAACAAGAACCCTAATATTAACTCAGAGGACTGGTTGGAGAAGCATATTTTTACTGATATACATGAGATATTCTTTGGAGGAATCTATCAAGAGCTATATGAGTGGCTAGCTAGATTAGCCGATACCCAGTTCGAGATCCAATCTAGACTTCCTGTGGTCTGGACATCGGAGTTGATCAAGAAGGCCAAGAAAACTGATAACGTCGTATCAAGAGCAGTAGATCATTGGTTCGATAGTACCATTGAAGGGTACATAACAGAGTTTGTTGTTGACAAGGTAGAGTCATATAGCCAAGCTAAGAGATATTTCTTTAAGGGACCCATAGGAAAATTTTTACAATTCTTGAAGCTAAGACTCAAGTTAATGTTGCATGAGAAGAACATCTTGAAGATACAATAGATTGGTTGGATCCGGAAAGGCTAGTGTTCAAAAATTCAGATAGCGACAATGAAACAAAAGCTGGATATATGCGCAGTGGGAGAGTGTTCCGAGAAGTCCACCCTGCAAACCTTTTTAAGCAGAACTACAGGGAGGAGGGTTTCTACAGTGGAGAAGAATCATATCTGACGGACGAAGAACATTCAAAACCCACCAGGACAGAGGAAGGACAAGCTGAAGAGCTTCGTCGAGGAGGATTTGAAGGCTTAGAAACTGCGTAGACCATTGAAGTAAGTACTATTATCCTTCCTGTTGATTTAGTATTAAGAAACTAGAGTAATCCCAATCACCAGAGCATCCAGAGCATTGTCCATAGTAGCCCACCACATATTCAGTCAAGAACCCTAGGAAGATCTATGGTAGATGAGATAAGATTTCCTATATTTAGGGGAGATGGATCTAAATATCCAAACCAGCACTGCTTCCTCTGTGAAGCTGTATGGAACATTAAAAATGTCACAGATGAAGCTGTCAAAAGAACCTAGTTTAGTACAACTCTCAGAGATCGCACACTGAGTTGGTACATGAAACTTGTCCAAGCACTTGCATAGCCTAAGATGTTGAATCAGATCAAGAACGCATTGATTGAAGAGTTCAAGAAACCTAATTTGGAATCACAATGTATCACAGAGATGAAAGAGATCAAGCAGAAGGCAGTCGAACCTGTGTGGGAATTCGATCAGAGATTCAAAACCTTGACAGGCCGATTAACTTTTCAAATCCTAGATAAACAAAAAAAAGAATGGTTCATTGTTGCCCTCTTACCACACATCAGAGTTCCCCTGATGCAACAGAATATTGCTTCGCAGGCTGAGGCGTTGGAGATCATCATGAAGCTTGAATCAACCCCTATGGGAGAATCCAACTCAGGTATGAGTCAGATCCTGAGTCAGCTAACTAGTTTGTCTCTGCAAGTCGAAGATATGAAGAAAGACAAGGGAAAAGATAAAATCGAAGACATATGGTGTGTGATCCAGGTGGATATCGGTGGCCACCCACCTTTTCTGACTGGCTCAAAACAGTTTTCTGGCAATTTTGGCAATTTACTATTTTTAGCAGGTTTTAACTTCCGGGGCCATTTTGAGGGCCTAAATGAAGGTTTTTTGATATCTAGGTTCTCAATGATATCCAAAGGAATAATTGAGCCCCCAAAATGAATC
>SNQJ01S0015758.1:260451-276852 GCA_010110895.2 Picea sitchensis
GGCGTTTCATCTCCTAGGGTTAGGTTTTTGGATGTCTATGACTTTTGGCATTCTCATCTATTGTAAAAAGGCCTCTAGAGCCTCATTGTAATCATCTTCTCACGGATGCGAGTAGCAGCCACATATCTTCTCAGAGATAAGCTACCAACGCCCTAGCTAGTTTATTTCCATTCTGTCTGTAAGCATATTTCAGTCACTTGTTATTAATGAAATGAAGTCTTATTTCCATTGCATCTCTGCGTTTATGTGTATTTCTGTATTTCATTGTGTTCCTACATAAATCTGGATCAGTGTGTCAAATGCTGATCAGAAGGCCATGACAAGGAACATTGCCCTCTATTCAACAAATACTTGGCTTCTAGAGCCCCGAGCCCTTTGAAGGAAGTCACCTTACCCTGGTGCAAGGTATGCAGAAACAAACATCGTACTGGTGAGTGTTACTACATGAAAAAGTATGTTCAGACACCTAAAAATTCGTATTGTACATTATGTAAGTCTGTAGGGCATGATGATAGGGATTGTAGGGCTTATGATCTCATGTACAAAAGGTCAAGAGACATATATAAGATCCAAGGTGAAGTATAGAAAGAAGGAAACGCTACGCAGTACAACTCTCCTGGGAGAGGAAACTTCAATCCTCGCGGTGGATTCAAAGGAAGAGGAGGAGGAGGAGGAATGGGTCGAGGCTGAGGACTGATCGTCTGTTATAACTGTGCACAACCAGAACAACTTGTAAGGGATTGCCATAACCCTTATACCACTTGCACCTACTGCAGCTCGTTTGACCATGTTATAGAAAATTGTCCTATGCTTCTAGCTAAGATTCAGGAAAGACGAGGACCTCAGTAGAACCCGCAAGTGAAACTGATCTATGATGAACCTCATGGAGGAGACCCTAGAGTCGTTGCTATAACCAGAGGAGGTGTTGTTATAGGAGAAGACAGGCTGATCCAAGGGAAGGTTACAGAATATTCAGGAATCAGAAAAGATGAAGAGAAGACCCAAGCCTTCGATGCAAAGAAAGAAACACAAATATTTGAGGAAGCAAGAAAATAATTTAGAGGAGACCAAGGTTCTTCATCAAAGACAAGACTAGAATTAAGAGAGTATGGAATGCCTCACGCATTTGATCAATCTGCTTCACCAAGGGAAGGAAAAGAGGTAAGCAATCTCATGGAATTTTTACATACTTGTATTAATTTGATTCAGGATGAAAGCGTTGTACAAGAATTACAAAATTTAATCAGACAATACGAGCAAGGAAAGATAGGCCCCTTACTAAATAGGGAAGTACACCAAATTGGTAAGAAGAGAAGGACAAATAAGGAATTACATCTGAATGCTCAAATAGGAGAGTATGAGATAGACTATGTGGTCCTTGACCTAGGGTCGAAGGTCAATGTCATGATGAAGCAATCTTGGACACTGATGGGAAAACCGAAGTTGATCTATTACCCTATCAGGATTAGGATGACTAATCAGCAAGCTGTCAACCCATTTGGACAATTGGAGAATGTCCTTGTGGACATCGACAGAGTAAGAACATTTGCATATTTCGAGGTAATTGAAATAGTTGATGACAGTTTCCCTTACCTCGCATTGTTGGGAATTTACTGGGCCTTCAATAACTCTACTATTGTTGACTTAAATAAGAGACATATGACTTTTGAAGGTGATGGCCTTAGGTTCATTGCACCTTTAGATCTCGATGAAGGTCAACGATACATAGAGCCCATCAGAGAAGAAGGCTATGCATATACACTAGAAAACATCTACAAGCTTATCGCCAGACAACAGGATTACATTAATCCTACAGCCGATGGGAATCTAAGCTGGTGAAGTGATAGGGCATGCTCATCAGACTCAGAAGAAGTACTGGAGAATTGGCAGAATAATATGTATGAAGTGTCTACAAGGCAATGTGCTAGATTAACCAGAGAAGTTCGTTGGATCGACAAAACAGTAAGTAACCTACCCACCTTTGATGGTTTGAACCCATTAGAGTCCTTCTTATCATAATTTGAAGAAAGTGTACCAACACAATAGAGGTTGTTGTAAATGGATGAGGCCTTGAAAGCCACACCAACGAGATGGTGGGGGACGCACAAAAGTAATATCATAGACTGGACACAATGTTGTACTCTAATGACAGCGTGATTCTCAGCACAAGTAGAAAGTTGTGAAGTTCGCTACATAGGTCGAAGTTGCCCAAAGGACCATGTGCGAAGCTACAAAGAGGCCTAGAGTGACATTCTGCAAGAACAGTGGGTACACAAATTCATCAAAATGCTGGACACACTACCTATCAACTGGTACCTCCACACAGAGCTGCACCTCATCACTAAAGATTGGGAAGGTATGACTCATAATTTTATAACTACATTCCTATTTGAAATTCAATAACCTTCAGTAAACCAAGCATTACAGATTGTGAGACGGAAAGTATTTGAGGAGGTATCCAGCCTTCCCTTAGAACAGGAAGAGGATGAATGGACTCTGCCTCTCCAGAAACTGCAACGTTGTTACAACATTAATACGGATGAAGACGATGATCCTAGGAAAGTAAAAATCGTTGAAACAGAAGGCTCGAGAGATGTGGAAGGGCCAGGAGTTGAGTTACCATTTATTGAACAGTCGATCAAGATCAAGAAAGTCAATATTGGAACAGAGGAGACACTGAATCTTGCCAATGTCGGAGATTATTGGGATGTTTCCACCATTGACAAGATTACTGAGTTATTGCATGAGTATTAGGACTTGTTTCCAACCAATTTCACAGATATGAAGTGCATTAAAGGGCCTATGGTAGAGATGAGGATCCCCTTAAAGCCATATGCTAGACTAGTCAAACAGAGACCTAATAGACTAAACCCTAAATACAAGGAGAAAGTGAATATTGAGCTTAATAGAATGCTAGAAGCAGGGATTATAGAACCTATGGAAGAATCAGAGTGGATTAGCCCCATGGTGGTGTAAGACAAGAAGACAGGAGAGATCGGGATCTGTGTAGATATCAGGAAGTTGAATGATGCTTGTTTACATTACCCCTTCCCTACACCATTCACTGATGAAGTTTTAGATAACGTAGGAGGCCAGGAAGTATATTCTTTTACAGATGGTTTTTCAGGATACCATCAGAATTGGATTTCCAAGGAAGATCGCCACAAGACCACATTTTCAATAGAATGGGGGTCCTATCAATATATAGTGATGCCATTCAGATTGAATAATTCCCCAACCATCTTTTCCAGGGTGGTGGTCGAAGCTTTCAAATAATTCTTGCATAAATTTCTAGAAGCATATTTCAATGACTGGACTGTGTTTAGTTTGTTGAAAAATCACATTGAATGTCTAAGGCTAATGTTGGATAAATGAAGGTAGTGTCAAATTGCTTTGAATCTAAAGAAGTGCATTTTATTTTCCCCATTTGGATTTCTATTAGAACATATTGTATGTAAGCAAGGATTACTGGTAGATCCATCCAAGATCACCATTATAGTTGATCTAGCCCCTCCTACAACAGTTAAACAGTTGTGCACAACATTGGGACACACAAGATACTATAGGAAGTTCATTAAGGGATATGCTCAGATCACAGCGCCCATGGAAAATTTTTTGAAGAAGGATTGTTAGTTTAGTTGGACTGAAGAATGCCAACAGAGCTTCGACACACTGAAAGAGAAAATGGTTACTGCGTCCATTTTGGTTTTTCCAGATTGGACCAAGGACTTTCATGTACATGTCGATGCATATTCCATCACTTTAGGAGTTGTATTAGTACAGTCGAGAATAGGATACATTGACCACCCATTAGCCTTTGCTAGCAGGAATCTATCCACAGTTGAGATTAATTATACCACTACTGAAAGAGAGGGATTAGCCATGGTGTATGCATTGCAGAAATTTCGCCACTATTTGTTGGGAGGACACTTTAAAATGTTTACTGATCACTCTGCACTTAAGTACCTAGTCAACAAGCCAGTGTTGGGGGGGAGAATATGCAGATGGCTTCTGTTGTTTCAAGAATATGATTTTGAGATCATAGTAAAACCAGGGAGAATGAACAAAGGCCCCGACCATTTGTCAAGGATGGAACATGGTGAAGAACCAACCAGTTTAGAGAATGCACTATCGGATGCACGGCTACTAGCCATTAGAAATATCGATGACCACTTTGCAGAAATAGTATGCTTCCTATCAAAAGGAATGGCACCCATTGAGTATACAATTCCACAAAAGAAACAACTAGTAGTGTGCGTTGCAGATTTCTCACTTATAGTTGGACATCTATACAAGATGGGACCAGACGAGATATTGCGAAGATGTGTTATGGATGCAGAACACCCGTTGATCCTCCCAGAAGCTCACGAAGGCATCACAGGAGGACATTATGCAGGGAAAGGAACTGCACAGAAGGTCATGCGAGCTGGCCTTTGGTGGCCTACCTTACACAAAGATGCTAAAGACTATTCTAGAGCCTGTGATGTATGCCAAAGGGTTAGGAAACCATACAGAAGAGATGAAATACCATTAGCACCACAACTGACCCTACAAGCATTTGAGAAATGGGCCATTGACTTTGTTGGACCTATAAATCCACCAGGAAAGCGTACAGGAGCAAGGTACATCATCATTGCAACAGAGTACTTGACTATATGGGCCGAAGCTCGAGCAATCAAGGACTGTAGTGCAACTACAGCTGCACGCTTCATATTTGATGACATCATAACTAGGTTTAGATGCCCAAATATCCTCATGAGTGATCAAGGTACATATTTCATCAATAAGACAATTGAATCCTTGACTGAAGAATTCATAGTCCACCATTAGAAGAGCACACCGCACCATCCACAAGAAAATGGGATAGTTGAAGCATTCAACAAGATTTTGGAAACAACACTAACCAAGATATGTTGCGTGAATAGGGATGATTGGGATTTGAGAGTACCAACAGTATTATGGGCCTATAGAACCACTTGCAAGAAGATGACAATGCAGACCCCTTTTAAGTTGGTCTATGGTCTTGAAGTTGTTGTTCCAATGGAGTATTTGGTACCAAGTCTGACAATTGTTTCCTTTACAGGTATGGATGATACTGGAGTTGTTCAAGAGAATCTTGTGTAGTTGGTCAAACTTGAGGATGATAGATTCATTGTAGGATTCCATCAACAAGTACAGAAGGAAAGAGAGAAGGCCTATCATGATAGGAACATCAAGAAGAAGGCATTCAGACAAGGAGATCTAGTGTTGGTTTATGACATCAAGTTCATCAAGCATCCTGGGAATTTTAGAACACATTGGCTAGGGCCATACGAGGTCACTTATGTTACAGAGGGGGGAGTTGCACAACTGAAGACGTTGAATGGAGAATGGAAGGAAGGATTAGTGAATGGGAGTCGGTTGAACTTGTACTATGACAACCAGTTGCCTCACATATCTCAGTAAAATCAAACAGATCAAGGGTCTAGGTACTAGGTGCAGTTGAAACTGGGTGCCAAACACAGAAAAGACAGACTGCATAAGGAGGAAACGAAATCATAAAGCAGAAAGCAAAGGCTGCACTACGTAGTCCCAAGTTAAAGTACAACAGAAGAGTCAGATCGAAGTGCCTCAGTATGAGTCACATGTGAGTGTTGGGGGCTTGTTGGCCCTTGGTTATAGAAGGAAGTCAAGAACAATGAAAAAAAGGGAAAAAGAAAACTTCGCAGAAGGCACAGTAACTGATATTGGGTCAAAGTGAGCAACAAAGAAGAAAAGATGGAGCGAAGCCCGAGAAAGGAAGACATTGGAAAAGGAGATCAAGAATGACAAGTCATCAAGGAAAAAGGATTGTGAACAACTCAGCAAACAGAAAAATCCACCATTGGATGCTTTGGAGCACCACGCAAGAAGAAAGGAAAGATAGGTTGGCGAAGCCCTGAAAACACGGTTCAAGTTGACCTAGGGTTTTATACACCTAGGGTTTTAGACACCTGGGGTTTTGGTATCTAGGGTTTTGGACACTTAGGTTTTGGCCTAAGGATGTTGGTGAACGATTATAATGTATAAATAGAGGTCTAAAGGGCCTAGGTTGGGTTGGTGCTTTGGGTTGGTATGTTATTATTGTAGATCAAGTGTATTATTGATGACAGTGAGTATTGAATAGAGAGAGAGAGGAGTGTTGGGTACGAGAGCATTCTGGATTGTAAGATCTTCAACTGGGTGCGAAGATCAACCCTGGAGATGGGTGAGCAGGGAGGGAAGAGAAAGGGAGGAGAAGAAACGAGATATGCTAGCTAAGAGCGCAGACAAGAACTGTATTCTTTACCTCAATATAATATAGCACAGTTCTGTGGACATAGCCCTAGAGAGAGGGTGAACCACGTATATTTTGTGTTGTGTGTGATTGGTATTTGGTGCTTGTCTTGGATATATTGTGATTGAATTACTACTTTAGATCTGATAAGTAGATGTGCAAAATAGATCTAAGTGATAAGTGATATATGAATGTTTTGTTGTTCTTGTGCTAGATCCACTTGATATTCCCTTTGGTTGTAGACATCTTTGTCCTACAACCCCCTCATAACTGCTTCGGGTGAGACTGCATCTACTTCGTAGGTGTTGCCGAAATGGCCAGTGGTTAGGTCTTGTTGGTGCACTCTTGGAGATGAACCATGGGTATGGCCCTGTTCCAACACCTGTAATCAATTTGTGAAGCCAAATGGCTTCACAACTAGCCATACTCGCTGCCATATACTCTACCTCTGCTGAATTGAGTGCTATAGAAGTCTACTTCCCGCTAAAATAAGTAATCAATACTAATCCCAAGATGAAGCAACACGTTGAGGTGTTATTTCAGTCTACTGCACTCCCTACCCAATATGAGTTTGTATATCCTTGCAATTCCACTATGTCTCCTCCAATATACCTCAATCCATACTTCATTGTACCTCTCAAGTACCTAAGCACATGCTTCATTGTTATCCAATACACCTTCCTCAGATCCACCATGAACCAACTCAAGGTGTTCACAACAAAATAAATATATGGCCTAGTGTTGACCAAATACATTAAGGACCCTATCAACTTCCTATATATCCTGGGATCCACCAACTATGAATCTGAAGTGATAATCTTCTTTAGATTGGTAACCATAGGTGTAGCCATCGGTCTATATTCCTCCATCATGAATCTCCTCAATATATCTACTACATACTTCCATTTACCAAGGAAGATCTCTCTTGATACTTTACATACCTCTAACCCCAAGAAATAATGCATCAATCCAATTCCCTTCATCTCAAACTTAGTAGATAAATCTTCTTTACACCCTGCAATAATCTAACCTGCACCTATGAGAAACAAATAATCTACATACATAACCAATATGAGTGGATCTACCCCAACAAGTATGAAGTACAAGTTAGGATCCACCTCACTCTTAGGAAATCCCATACAATGCAAGTATCCTTCAATCCTGGAATACCACACCCTGCGTGCATGTTTGAGTCTGTACAAGTCTTTCTTAAGCCTACACACATGAGACTCCCTCCCATGTACCTCAAAGACCTGAGTTTGTTCTATGTATACTTCCTCCTCAATGATCTCATTGAGGAAAGTTGTTTTCACATACATCTGATGTATCCTCAACCTCATAATTGAAGCAATAGAAATAACAGCTCGAATAGAAGCATACCTGGCGACCGGAGAAAATGTCTCATCATAGTCCACTCCCTCTTTCTAGGAGAACCCTCTTGCCACAAACCTTGCTTTGAACTTCTCGATGCTACCATCTACAACATGATTTATCTTGCAGATCCACCTATAAATCACAATTGAATTCCTCTCCAGCCTTGGCACTATGTCCCAAACATCATTCCTCATAATAGAGGTGTACTTATCTACCATGGAATCATGCCATACCTGTTGACCTATTGCTTCCTAAAAATAGGAAGGATCAACATTAATGATGCTACTCATAAGCGCCATATAGTTTAGAAACTCCTTCAAAGGCATGTGCTCTCTGATTTCACTCCTAGGGGCCTCACCAACATCCTTCAATGTATGTAATAACCACTTGGGCCTCCTGAGAGAACTAGAAGGGGATAAATCCTCCTCCCCACTTGAAGTCTAAATTATTGAATGTTTCTCATCCTTCGGAGCCTGTTGCTCCTTGTCCTTTTTCACTGTTGATGACTCCTAAGATCTCCTAGTGTAACATACCCACGACGAAGAATAAGGTTTTTCTCTTTTCTCAAGGGACAAAATCTCAAATTCTGAAGCCAAACAATTCTCAAAGACTGGATGGTCTCGTTCTATAGTTAAACGCATAACCTTTCGGTTTCTTAGTGCAGGTTTAAGGGAATACGTGACCTTCCCCTCCGACCTACTGTGAAAAATCAGAGTGTTGGGCATTAGCTCCTTTTGTGACTCAGTCTGCGCGATTAAGTTCCAGGCACGAGTTTCTCTCACGCGGCCATGGGTTGTGATCACCCACCTACCCAAAAGGAATTTTGGGACTTCGTACATCGGGTATTCTACATGTGAGTTACCCTGACTTTCCCAATCTTCGAAATTCGACAGGGGACTAGTGCATGCTAGCTCTTCCCTTATCCTCCTCCATGTGACCACTACCCGGGACCATAGGCTTAACCTAAATGACGCGTCGTGTTTTGCGACTTCGAAACTTTCAATGCAAGGCGCCCCAACTCCTCCAACTCCGAATTTCTGAAAAGGGGCTTAACAACTGTTATCTCCCTCCTTTGGCCTCCATCCATGTGACCATTTACTATGACCCAGAGCTTAACTCCAATGCATGTCGGAACTTCGCATATCACAAGTTCAAACGACTTCCCTCTTTGACTTTTCTACCCTGCGAGTCAGTCAAATGTTGAGATCTCGCCACGTGTCCTCCTTAATGGATGACCACGATCAAATCATGAATTCTCATATCGCGAGTTCGAACAGTTATTCTCTTTGACCTTCTTGCCTTGCGAGTCAGTGAAATGCTGAGATATCGCCATGTGTCCTCCTTAATGGACGACCACGATCAAATCATGGTTTCGCATATCGTGATTTCAAACAATGATGCTTTTTGACCTCCTTGCCTTGCGAGTCAGCGAAATGATGAGATCTCACCACATGTCCTCATTAATGGATGACCATGATCAAATCACGATTTTTCATATCGCGAGTTCGAACAGTTATGCTCTTTGACCTTCTTGCCTTGCGAGTCAGCAAAATGTTGAGATCGCGCCATGTGTCCTCCTTAATGGACGACCACGATCAAATTTGAACTTCTCTCATGCACCTTTCCCCGAATCCAATGATTGTTGGTTCACGCACTTCAGATATGATGGCTCAGATCCATTTTCCTCCACAACTGGGTCCTTAGGGAATTTTTAATTTCCACGTACCCCTTGTGTTAATTCGTTCACATCGGATCGATGGACCACGACCTTCCTCGATCTAACGATCCATATCACATCGCAACATCTGGTTTTGGAAGTTTAGTTGTGCCAACCTGCGACTCTTCCATTGTGAAAACTTGTGAAAACTAAAGTAGATGAGGCATTAATGCTCGCTCTCCTTCTTCAAATATGACGGTCGTGACAGACCTTGAAACTTTCCGACCGGATCTCATCCACTCACCTACCAAATGAAAGGGTATTCCCTTTCGGTACCTAAATCTCGCTATCCTTCCTGAGCTTTTTCAGTCTTGGAGGATTAAGAGCATTGCGCTCCTTCATTTAGTCTAGAATTTAGGTGGTTCTTAGTCTCTTCTTGCCTCGCAGAGAGCCTATGCATATCTGAACTATAACTCCTGAACTTAATAGATTTCGTCCTTACAGTGATTGTGGGAATTCGACCTCTACAATCATGGAAGTACTCACTCGACTCTAGGACAAGAATGCAATTCCCTGGGAAGGTGCTTTTGAGGAATTTAACTAGCACATAAGGGAAATCAAGCAGATGTAGAAGTTCTTAAGGATGCAAGCATACTCTTAATTTAATCATTCAATGCAAAAACCATTTACAGGCATACAAAAACAAGCATGCAATCCATTATTTCCAATTTAGATTTCAAGGCATAAAAACACTTATCAGAACCATAAATCATGAAGCGAATGCTGAGAGGGGTGCTCATTTCCACCCAACCATAGGCTCATTCACTCCTAATGGATTTATCACTAGCCACCCCCGAGCTTAGGCCACAATTCTCTGAGGTTCAATCTCTTACTTCCATCTCAGCAAAAGTTAGGGACGAAGGCTACTCTCCTTCTCCCCATAAAGGAATAGGTAAGGACGAAGGTTACTCTCCTTTGCATCTCTATGTCTCCCTATTCCTTGTGATCAGAACTTTCTTGTTCACTTTCGATCCTTCCTCAAACCTGAGAGATCTTCTCCCGTCTCTGCACTTCTTCACAGGTCGCTCCCTCTTTCCACTATGCTTCCCTTCTTGCCTCCCTTGGCAAGTTTGTGTGTGGCTCGAATCCCCCCCATCCATGATCAGTTCTGGAAGCCATATCGATGGGAAGTCTGCCCCATCCCTCATTAAGTATTGAGGAGGCCCTTCCCACCTACCATCGTGATGGGAATTCATTCCTGGTCAGAGGGTTCTTCTGATCTGATCAAAATTAACTCCAGCATGGTACTGGTTCAATGGAGGTTAACATAACCATTCCGGGTCCCCTCCACCACCTTTTTCATTATAAATCATGGTCTCTCTTTCTCTTATCATATCCCCTCTCTCATCAATCATGCAACACATAACATTTTCTATTAAAATAATCAAAATTTACATTCATCGGCCTTCTACACAAGGTCCATCAAATCAAACATTCACACTTTTAAGTTTGCCATAGTCCCTTGGTCCATATAGTTATATTTACAGAATGGGGGAAACAGGGTGTTACAATTCCCTCCCCCTTAAAGGAATCATCGCCCTTGATGTTTTGTCTATCAACATGATATGCATGTATAGAAGTAAACAAAATCAGAAATGCCTTCCTCATGGCATCCTCCATTTACCATGTAGCCTCATCTGGGCCAAAGTGTTTCCATTGCACCTTGACCTGTGCAACGGTTCGGTTCTTGAGTGAGGTTTCCTTCCTGTCTAGTATGCATTGGGGTTCTGGCAGGAATTCTCCCTCCAGTTCCACCTAGATCATAGACCAGTCAATTATATGGTTAGCATCATGTACATATTTCTTTAATAATGAAACATGGAAAACATTATGTGCCTTTACGGTGGGAGGAAGTGATATTCTATAGGCTACAGGTCCCACTCTATCTAGGAACTAAAAGGGTTCATAATACCGAGGTGCCAACTTGGCACAGGCTCCCATTCTTAGGGAACTCTTCCGGTGTCTAACTCTGATATAGATATGGTCTCCCGCTTTGAACTCTCGGGGAGTTCTCTTTCTGTCGGTGTAACTTTTCTGTCAGTTCTGAGCAATTTTCAGATTTTTCCTTATATGTACTAATTGTTGTTCCATTTCTTTCAACATGTCGAGTCCGATTGTAATTCTATCCACTGGATTACCCCAACTGATTGGGATCTTGCACTATCTACCATAGAGGGCTTCAAAGAGACTCACCTTCAAGGATTCCTAATAATTGTTGTTGTAGGCAAACTCTACCAATGGTAGGTAGTCTTCCCACTTCTTAGGTTAATGCATTACATGCATCCTTAGCATGTCCATTACTATTTGGTTTACTCTTTCTGTCTGTCCATCAGTTTGAGGGTGATAGGTTGTGTTGAACAACAATTTAGTCTTGAAACCGACCATTAGGGATTTCCAAAAGTTTGAAGTGAATTTGGTATCTCTGTCAGATACAATTTCCTTGGGCATGCCATGCAGTTTGAATATCTCCTTAATGAATATGTTGGCAATATCTACTACCTTGCAAGTTGACTTGACAGAGATGAAATGGGAAGACTTACTCAGTTTTTCCACCACGACCATGATGGCATCATTTTGCTTGGTCAACTTTGGTAATCTAGTGATGAAATCCATGGAGATGGTTTCCCATTTTCATTCTAGGATTGGTAGGGGCTGTAATAATTCGGCTGGATGTCGGTGCTTTGCCTTAACTTACTGAAATTCTAGGAACTTAGCTAGATAGTTATCTATGTATTTATTTAACCCAGGCCAATACAATTGTTTCCTAGTGGTCGTGATCATCTTCTGATATCCCAGGTGACCATTATATGGTCTCTTATGCAGTTCATCCATTATGAACCTCTTCAAGTCGTCACAGCTCGAAATATATAATATGTTTATGTAAGTCAGCAACCCTTCTTCGAGCATTTGGTAGCCTTCATACTTCATCCTTGTAGGCTCTTGCCTTAGGTATGAGGTCACGGTCTTAAACAATGCATCTGTATCTTGTGCATTTCTAATTCTCTCCCCAACATCCATTTTGTAGGTGCTTACTGCTGCTAGATGAATCGTTTGTATACTTATGCTAAGGGCATTGGCCACCCTATTTTCCTTTCCTTTTATATGTTTGATTTCAAAATCAAATTCACTTAGGAGAGCCATCCACCTCACTTTCCTGGCATTGAGTTTTGGTTGATCAAACAGGTGTCTCAATCCACAATGATCTGTCATAAGCACAAATATTCTACCCAGGAGGTAGTGTCTCCACATTTTTAAAGCATGTACTATGGCAGCCAACTCTAGGTCATGGGTCACATAATTGATCTCATGCTCATTTAATTTCCAAGATGTATATAAAATTACACATCCTTATTGCATAAGGACTCCTCCGAGTCCTTCCTTGCAGGCATCTATACACACAAGGAAATCATCACCCAGGTCTGAAATCTTTAGCATGGGGACATGGGTCAGAAGGTATTTCAGTTCCTGAATTCTTTCTTCACATTTTGACGTCCAAAAGAATTTAGTCCCATTTTTCTGAAGGGCAGTGATTGGACAACCAATCTTGGAAAACCCTTTTATGAACCTTCTATAGTATCCTGTTAAGCCCACGAAGGACCTAATATTGGATACATATTTCGGGGTAGGCCATTCCATAATGGATCTGAATTTGTCAGGGTCTACTGCCACCCCTTCCTTAGATATAACATGGACTAAGTAGTTGACTTGCTTTTGAAATAAGTCACACTTGTTAAACTTAGCGTAGAGTTGATTCTCCCTTAGTACTTGAAGTACGAGTCTAAGATGCTCTTCGTGCTCCTCCCTGTTCTTGGAGTAGATTAGGATATCATCAATGAAAACCAATACAAATTTGTCTAGAAATTTGTTGAGTACATTATTCATCAAGCACATAAAAGTGGAGGGGGAATTGGTTAACCCAAATGGCACCACCACAAATTCATAATGACCATACCTCTTCCTGAAGTTTGTTTTTTGGATGTCTTCATCCTTAATCCATACTTGATGGTAGCCAAATATTACGTCGATCTTTGAGAATATGGATGCACCTCCCAATTCGTCGAACAGGTCATTGATTCTTGGTAAGGGGTACCTGTTCTTTATGGTTGCCTTATTGAGTTGTCTGTAATCTATGCACATTCAGAGTGTGCCATATTTCTTTTTCACAAACAAGATGAGCGATCCCCATGGAGATACACTGGTTTGGATGTAGCCTTTGTCCATCATCTCCTTTAGTTGTATCTTGAGATCAACAAGCTCTGGCATGCTCATTTTGTATGGCGTTCTAGATGTTGGTACCGCTCTCGGTGTAAGTTCTATTGAGAAGTTAATATCCCTTCTCAGAGGTAGACCTGGTACTTCTTCTAGGAATACGTCCTTGTATTCTCTTAATATGGGGTGGTCCTCTAGGTTTGGTTTGTCATCTTCAACGAATTCCAACACCTGTATTTCATATAAGGAACACCCTTTTCTGCAATACTTCTTCATTTGAAGGGCCGATATTTGTTTCACTAAGACAGGATTTTGAATCCCTTGGAAGGTCATCTTTCTCCCTTCTTCGTTTACACATTCTAAAGTTTTATGATAACAATCCATTTTAGTTTTATGAGAAACCAACTAGTCGATACCAATCAACAAGTCATAAGATCCCAAGGGAAGTAGGTTAAGGTTCGCTTGGGTGGGAAATCCGCCCATGATGAATTGGTAGGCTGGTATAGCCTCTACCGCCTTTCTTTTGGTCCCAGTGGCTAGTTGTACCAACCATGGTTTAACATGTCTAATTGGTTGCAAATTACACTTATCGGCAGTTTGAGGGGCTACATGATCTAAAAATGAAAAAGGCTTGTATCTTGAAATATTTTGCAAGTTTTTAATTAAGTGTGCTTAGGAAAAAGGATCAATTTGAAAACACATAATTTAGAGAAACTTTCACATTCAAGATGCAGATAATAACTAGCAAATAATAGTGAACAGTAAACACATAACACAACAAATGATAAAGGAGTTCACCCCTCTCTTAGGCTACATCTCCTGGTCCAGCTTCCAATGGATCTTTTATATTATTTTCTCAAAGTGATAAAATCAGTGCTTTACAATACTCAAAATGCCAAATAGATGGCTCCAATGGCTCCAGAACATCCAAAAACCCCTAGCTGGGCTTTTTCGGCACCTGGTTTGGCCAAAAATTGAAGAAGATAGGCTTCCTAGAAGTTTCCCCTTCAAGCTTGTTGTCTCTGGTTCGCCAAATCGCACCTCTGTGTATCTAACCCGGCCTCTGGGAGTTTACCATGCCTAAACTCAACACACACGCGCATCTCCATAAAACGTGCAAAAATGTAGAACGGTTAGGGAACCTAGCCCCCAACCACGGAGGAGTTGGGCGCATGGGGCCATGTGGCCACGTTTCCCATGCATCAAAAGGGCCTCGTTCTAAGAATGAATGTATGTGTGACAAGTGGCGGGTGCGTTTTGGGAAACTTTTTGAACAAACATACATGTGTGCGCCTTTTCGGGAGGCGTGATCACATGGCACATATAGAAACTGGGGGTTGGGGCTAAGCCCCAGCCCGGACTAGCCCAACCTTTAATTAATTCAAATTTAAATATATGTGCAACCATATATATAACAAGAAACATAAAGTGGCATGTTTCCAACGCGACCTTTGATAAGGTGTTACACTATTTTGGAGGTTCGTGGTTCAAATCATATAGACTGCATAAAAGTTTTAAAAACCACCATGGTGCCACGTGGCAGCCCATGCCCGGGCCACGTGGCACCACCCAATTGGCTAAAAACATGCCACGTGTTTCACCTCCATTCACCCACATGCCACTTTGTTTTCCAATCAAAACTTTCCACGTCATCTTGCCAAATCAGCTGACACGTCAGTTGTACGGACTGTACAGTCAGCAATTTTTTTTGTTGTTGTTTGTTTGGCAAATCGAACAGAATGTGATATCTCCCTCATATAGTGTTTGTTTAAACTCGTTTGAAGTGCGTTGGATTTGTAATGACGATGCCTACGTCCCTGTTCATTTTGAAGCGATTTCGAGCACTTTGAATTTTGAGCAAAATTTGATCCCCTTGATCACACCTCCCCATTGGGAAGCTTTTGGACCTCCAAAAGACTACTTTCAGTCTATCTGAAGATGAGGGTATAGTTCCCTCACCTTCCCAACCTCAATCCACGTGGCCTTGCTTGGATTTTTGTCTTTAAGACCAATTTGAAGATATTCCACATTTCCCCATTTTGAAGTTCTCATCCTCTTGTCAAGGATTGTGTCTTCATGCAGTTTTGTAAGATATTATGGTGAGAAATTATCTATAGAAGGAATCTAAACATACTCTCTTTGATCATCAATCAAAGGAGGCTCATACAATTTCAAATTCTAAACATTGACAACTGCATACATTTGCATATAAGGAGGCAAATCCAAACGGAAGGCATTGTTACCAATCTTTTCAAGAACCTTGAAAGGCCCATATCTAATTGGTTTCAGTTTTTTACCTTCTCCTTTAAGCCTCTCCTTGCTAATGTAAAACCAAACTTCATCTCCAACTTGGAAACTGTGATCAACACGATGCTTGTCATGTCTTGTCTTGTACTTGGCTTGACTCTTTTCCAACTGTTCTTGTACCATTTGATGTATCAGTTGAATTTGTTCAATGAACTTTTCTTCCCTATCAATGTCATACTGACCATCAATGGCAATATATTTCCCAAAGATAAAATCTAAAGAAGATTTGGGCAAATAGCCAAAACATGTTGTTGCACCTCTTTCGTCACCTTGGTGAGAAAAATAGAGGTGCTTGCAAGCTCAGTTGGGTATGTTGAGCAGGACAACTGCAAGGAAAAGAGTTAGGGAAAGAAAATAAAAGCTACAATTAAGAATTAAACTAAGAAATGCAATAACAACTAAATTCATGAGCATAGGGACATAGAAACAAAAAGAACCATAAGACCCATGTCACCAATGTTGAGGCTGATCTATTAGTGAAACAATACACCAAGAAGAA
>SNQJ01S0015759.1:2067-23754 GCA_010110895.2 Picea sitchensis
TTTGGGCAAAATTTTGAGTTCTGAGAGGCTAGCGCTCCCCTGCCTTTACCACCAGGGCGTTGGCACTCCCTTGCAGGCTCCCACAGAGCGTTGCAACGCTCTGGTACCATTGACACCAGAGCACTACCCCTTTTTTTGCAAAAATCTTCTTGGGAGTAGTTTTTCTCAGTCTTCTTTTTGTTGATTCATCTACTCATGGTTTATGCTATCTTAGTGTGTCCTTGTTTAGCCTCCAATTATTTGATTTCTAAGGATTAATGATGTTTTGTTTGGATTTTTTACATCTATTTTCCTTGCTTTGAGTCACTCTTCTTCCCTAAGATTTGGAGTCGATCTACCGCTTTCTCACTTATCTGATTGACCAAAATTTGTTGTAAGGAAATTCAAAGATCTTTCACTATTTCATTTTGATCTTTGAGGTCTTTTCTCCAAGCATTTCCTCCTGTCTGGATTTGGTTTTTTTTTTCTTGTTTGATCACAACGAGGATGTGTTTTTGTTTATGTGAAGTTTTCTTCCGGGTTGCTTAAATCTCACAGATCTTGAAGTTTGATTAACATAGGAATCTTTACATCAAACTAATTATCAGTCACATATAAACATTTTAGCATTGTATCAGATTTTTGATTGAGGACTATTGCACGAGGTCACTGCATCTTAGTGTTTGAAAGTGAAAGGAAAATCCTTCTCCTTCCCTTAAATAGACATTCATTGAAAGAAAATATTGCTTATCATTTATTATGCATGTTTTGGGAATTGAGTCATGATATCATCAGTTTTCAATCTCATACACCTCTGAGTAAAATACAGCCTTAAAATCAAGCGCTTAACTAAAATTCATCAGACATTTTTATAGTTTATGTTAGAAAACCTACATTAGCTTAAGGTGTAGGGATTTAGAATAGGTTGAAAGGATAACTTTCCAAAGATGTCAAACAAACATTAGCATATTGCAATAGGGAGAGCAAATCCAATTGTCGTATAGGCTTTCTGGGATCCCCCTCTCACACAGGGGTTACGCACGAGGTCACATTCGGGAGAGTTATGGAGATTATCCCTCCATGGTTCAACCGTTCGTAGTAGTCAGATAGTATATTGGGGGTTCTTCTTGAGGTTCAACTGTCTTCATTTGGTCTCGGTGCTACGTGAATTCTGAATCCATTCGGGGTCCTCTAGAGTTGTACTGGTCCATTTGTCCTCATTTCTCTCGAAGGATTTCTGACTTGTTATCCTACCCATATGTTTGGACTGGACAATCGAATGTACCCTCCCAAGGGCTGACTGCGAGTTGGTGACCTTAGTATCCATAATCTTCAGGGTCTTACACAAGGTGACGATGAAGGGAAGTCTCACTGTACCTGGAACAGACGTTGGTCAAACTCACTCGAGCTCCTTGGTAAATCCACATTTACTGCATGGAAGCTTGCACCAAGGCGTAAGTCCGTTAATAATGTCGCCAACATAACTGATCCACCCACTCTATCCCCGCCCCTTCCTATATTGATCTCATGATGTTTGATTTCATCACCAACTAGTAGTTTCATTGTGGGAAGTTTTGTTTGATTGTTTGCTTTTAGATTCATAGCGTGTGTTGTTTGTTTTACTTAGTGGACCTTAGGTCGAGCCAGTGTTACTGGAATTAACTCTTGGGAGTATAAATGGAGGAACCCCTTGTCCTAGGCAACCTTTCACCTTTCCTTCTTTTGGAAACTTTGGTCCTCCATACATTGCCACACTGAGTCTTCCGAGACTCACCATCAGATTACCGGTTTGGTTATTCCCCACTTCGGTGATCTCGAATCCTCCCAGTGCTTCAGCTACACCTAATACTTCAGATGTCATTACACCACCCACACGTCAACCTCATGTAGACTTTTCGCCTTCTTCACCCATTAGGTCTCCTTCCTTTTCTCCTTCTTCGCCTAGCGAAATCTCTAAATCAAGTAGCTAAGTTGATCAAAAGAAGAAGAAATGGAAAGAGAAGAAGAAGAAGAAACCGAAAAGGACCAAGCCTTCAACTACATCATATGTTGGATCTAAGCAACCAGTTATTGTTAATAGTACTGGGAGTGTTGATGAGGTCAACAAAATTAAAATGAAGAATCTAAAACCCAAATTCCCTTGCAGTCTTTGTAAGGGTGACCACTTTCTGAGGAATTTCCCTGGTCTTCCAAAGGTCTTAGAAATGTGGTCCGCCCCATCATCGACCTCTATTAGACATGTTGGTGATGCTTCGTCAACTAGTGATGTTAAGGTTGGTAAGAAGAATACAACTGTCAAATTTCTGTGTATGTTATGTGAAGGTGATCATTATTCTCGCCTTTGTCCTCATATGGACGAGGCTTCTTCTCTTTTGAAAAAGATTCAACTTCCAATCGGTTATCGTAATATTTCTCCCAACCCATCGTTAGTTGATGGACTAGTCAATCTGGTTCTATCCCTAGTCAATCTGGTTGATCAAGTGGTCAATCTAGTTTCATCCTCGATTGAACCACTAACCCAAACGGTCGATCTGTTTCCACCTGTTGACCCCATTATCCCCTTGGAGAATGAAACCCAAGTGGTCGATTTGATATCATTATCGATCGATCCCACTCCTCCATTGAGGAGTGCCAAACTAGTTACTCTGGTTACTTCATTGGTCAATCCCACTCCTCCTCTGAAGAGTGCCAAAGTGGTTGATTTGGTTTTGCCATCAATCGATCCCACTCCTCCTTTGAGGAGTGTCAAAGTGATTGATCCATTTCCTTCCTTGGTCAGTCCCACCCTTCATCTGAAGAGTACCAAAGTGGTTTTTCCAGTTACTTCATCAGTCAATCCCACTCTTCCTCTGAAGAGTGCCAACATGGTCGATTTGATCCCATCATTGATCAACCCTACTCTCCCTCTAGAGAGTAAACCCGATTATGCCCACGGTTTTCTTGTTGATACAAAATCTACCGTGTTGGGGGGCATTCCTCTTTCTCCCGCGAAACCCCCTCCAAGTAATACGGCCATCCTTTTTTATTGGGGTGTGCTAGCTAGACCTCATCTTCCCTCTCACATTCCTTTCAAGATTACAGTAAAGGTTTATGGTCGAGTCATTCCTCAGACACTGATAGACGAAGGTTCATCTGTTAGTATTTTGTCCTCTACTGCTTGGCAAGCTTTTGGTTATCCTCAGCTTGTGTCGGTTACCTAGACTCTGTTCACTTTTAACAGAAGAACCAGACACCCTTTAGGGATCCTTCCTCAGTTTCCTGTAACTTTGGGAGGGAAAACTATCTTTATTGATGTTATGGTAGTTCAGGACCCCTTAGATTTTGATGTACTCCTTGGGCGAGATTATGTCTATGCCATGAAAGCTATTGTGTCCACTCTTTTTTGTGTGATATATTTCCCGCACGATGGAAGAATGGTGACTATTGATCAACTTTCATTTGTTGGCCCTGACTTGACCATCAACCTAATGACCTCCTTAAACGGGTCTTATATGCAGTCGGTATCACCCCTGCCATAGGTCAATTATGTGGAGTTGTCTCCCATGACTCCAACTTCCCATGACTTAGATCTGGTAGTTGACATGGATATCTCTTCGGTAGGTCTATTGAAGCTTGATCTCCATACCCCTGGCGAGACCCTCGACATGTGTTCCTTCTAGAGAATTCTTTGTCCATCCAATGAAGATCTCTTGGACGCCATGATCGAGTTTTGTCCCTTGACATGGTTTCCTTCTAGAGAATTATCCTCTTGGAAACCATGATAAAAAATAATCCATGAGCATAGTTTATATTCTCCGTGGCAAGCTCGTTAAAAAATGAAACAGAAGTCACAAGCATAGTTTTCTTCTCTATGGCAAGCTTGTTAAAAAATGAAACAGAGGCTACGGGCATAGTTTTCCTCTCTGTATCAAGCTCGTTAAAAAATGAAACAAAAATATGGGGATTCAACCCAGAGCCTTGAGCATAGTTATTTTCCTGTGTCAAGCTCGTTAAAAAATGAAACAGTCACCTCACCTGTCAGGTCGATTCTTTCGCCAGATCTCGTAGATGTCGAGTCGAGTCTTTCGTTGGGTCTCATATTTGAACCTTCATTTCATCCACCCTTATCATTTTTCTCCATCTAGTACAGAAATTGGTGACAACCTCAAAGTCGGTGAATGAATTGAAGCTTGGGGGGCATGTCTCCAGCCTTTGATGATCATTCTGGAGTTAAGCCACTAGCTTTCAAGCTGGGGGTGGAGTGCCGAGCTTAGTATTTGTTCTTTCTCGCACTCGTAAAAACATGAGAATGTAACCGAGCAACCTTTTATCTCTTTTTCAGGCTCGCATGAATATACAAAAAAAGGAATCCCCTAAAGTCTTCTTTAATCTCTTTTCAGACTCTCTAAACATGAAAATATTGTCGAGTGATCTTGCTTCCTTTCACACTTGTTAAAAGGTTTGAAAGGGTGTCTTTCGAGTGGTATTTTATCTATTTTTTGGCCTCGTGAGAATAAAATTATGAGAAAGGACAACACTGAAGTCATCTTTAAGTTCTTTTCAGACTCTCTAAATATGAAAAATCACCAAGTTTACCTTCTCTGGACTCGTTAAATAATCATACATTGAAGGGCCCACATGGGATCGAACCCTTACTTCTTCCAGTTCATTAAATAAAGGAAGAGCAACTTACCGAAGCTGAGTTATATCAAGCATGTGTTACCCTCCTCGAGCTCGTTAAATCAAAAAGAGGTACTCATCTATCTAGATGGGGGAAAATTTGAAGGAAGCAAGCCAAGCAGGTTTTGGGAACATTACAGGTCACTCTTACGATCGCCCTTGAACATGACAGTTTTTCTTTGCATACATTTTAATCCGTTGAACCTCTGAACTAAACCAATCCTCTGAGTTTCTTTACTCCTTTGGGTCACCCAACGAATGTCATAGTATCCACTGCATCATCATGTTATGGTCCATGTCATGTTTCTATTGTTGTGCCTCAGTGTTCAAGGGAAGTATCTGCCTCGAGAGTCATCCATCACAATTATCTTGTTTCAATACCCGTGTCAGTCCATGTTCATTTGATCCACCAATTTACATCTCTGTGTCAATTTCGTGTCATTGATGGGGGATACATCAAGGCCCTCCTGGGACGAGTCTATTCATGTTGACCTCAACACATTTTCTAGGAACTAGACTTAGAAACCAATTAGTACCTTGGGACCTGCATGCATCAATGGAAGGCCTCCTCGCATTTGAAAATGGGTTTACATCATTGAACTCTGACCGGATGATTCCACGGATGTTCGACTTCAGCTCATCCATTGACATTCATTGGAATTTACTAGAGTACCTTGGGAATCATTGACATCAATGGTGATTTCCCTTGCGCTTGTTAACGGTTTACCTCATTGACCGATAATCAAGTGGTTTTTTCCATGTTCAACATTAGGACATCTATTCACATGGTTAGATTCGTACTACATCGAGATTGGTACGAAGACCCTGGGTTGAGTCATCACTCTTATCTGTACTTTGCCCAGGTTGCGACGGAGTTTCTTTTGAACATTGACACATATATTGTTACATAGATCCACTTTGTATTGGTCGTGGCTATGTCTTTCCGTCTCGTAGATTCACTGTGTATTCTTCATGGCTACAATCAGTTCAGGTCATAAGAATATAGATCCACATTGTATCATCAGTGGTTGTACCTTTTTTTCAATATAATTATGGATCCGCAGTGTATTTTATGGCGGCCATACCTTGAAAGTATTTATCACTCAAGCATAGGTATGCCTGCCTTGGGTTTGAAACATGTCATAATATTTGTTTGATGGTTGTGTTCATCTTGTATCAGGTTCTTTGCGTCCATACCCTTTCTTGAAAAAGTCTACAAAGTACTTCAGTCATCACGTCTTCTAACTTCGCACTTTGGGGGGCAATCTGTTACACCTCAAAATTACTCATTTCAGTGATGACCCATTGTCATCATTGCTAGTGTCACAAGTGTCGCAAACATCATACTGTCATATTGCCTATGTCGTGTCTCTAATGACATCATAAGGACACTTAAGACACCTTCAAAGACTGGTTTAAGAAGGAGAAATCATCTGATGAGGAGTACAAAGCATTTTCCATGAAGAAAACCACTTTAAAATGATTTTTGGAAGGCATACACTACCAGGGAGCGTCGATGCTCCTTGTCCTTCTTTGGGGAAGCGTTGAAATTCTCTATGCACCCTTTTGGAGAAGCGTTGCCCTTTCTGAGCGAATTTTGGTTTGTTGAGATAAGGAAAGGGAAGAATCCCCAGAATCTTTGAAGTTGGTTGGATTCGAATCTGAGGTCAAGGCATGATCTTAGGGAAGATCCACAACTGAAGGAGAGGAATTCTCAACTTATCCCAAAGATCTCTTAAGTGGTTAGGTTTCTCCAAGCTTATATAAGGAGGCCTTCTCATGGTGAAGATAATATAGAGATTGAGAGATACCAAACTTATGATCTCATAAGGAAGGTATCAGTTGGATATGGAGACATTGTGAAGCATCAAACTTATGATCTCATAAGGGAGATATCATTGAAGTATCAACATTCTGTGTGGATTATTTAAGAAAGGGTCTGGACAAAGAGAGCTTGGTGAAGTTGTTGCACCTAYATCCATGGTTGTAATCATCTCACTTTGTTTTCATTAATATAAATCTATGCTTGGCCTATTTCCTTTAAAGTTTGTGTACGTTTCATGAACTTGTTTCTTTCATAGATCCATTATGAAGCTAATCATGGTAGAGTATGGAGTATGTCTCATTGTTGTTGCTCATTGTATTTCAGGACCTTATGAAGAACTTGAAGATCAAGATGAACCTAGATCGAGCAAGGACAAACGTTGGTGAAAGATATTTACCCTTCTTCCTTCTTCTTCTTTGAATAGTTTAGCTTCATGCAAAGGAAATTCAGTGTACACAATAGCACTTTTCTATCTTGGTCTTAGGAGTCTAGAGCCCAAGAGAGAATACACTTGTCCACAAGGGGATTTCTCTGTAACAAGTATACAAAATAATAACTAGATCAGAGTTATAGTATTCGCACAAAGAAATTGAAAAAGAATAGACAAAATTCATTGCACATGCAGGATGACATTGTACTCATACAATATCTACCCCACATGTAGCACGCCATTGTCTTCATTCAATGTAAATTTTCCATGTAATCGAAAATCGCGTAGCATATAAACTGTTTTGGGTTTCTTTTGCAAATACATTTCATATTGCATGCTAGGAAGCAATTCCTGCAGTATAGGTTCCTTGGAAGTGCATTGCACATTATCGTTGTCAATTGTACGTATAACAACACTCAAGCAATGTCACGAAAATGTTTATATACAAAATGGAATCTTTGATTGCATCTTACACAGTCAAACATTGCAATTTTTATCAAAGAACATATGCGTGCAAGAGAATTGCAAATTCCACAAACATGTTCAAATGGAGTTGAATATGCATTTGTTGCTATCATTGTACCCTCGATCTGTTCAAATAGTACAAAGTATATATATATATATATATATATATATATATATATATTTTACAAATACTCGTGTACATGACATTTGGAGATAGAGTTGTCAATCTATACTTACAATATTTGTCGACCCAGTTAGTTTTTCAGAACTTTGACCGCTTTTGTTGTAAGTTATGTTATAAATGTCAATTGTGTTGTGTGGAACACATTTTCTTTTCCATCTCTCCTCTTGGTTATATTTTTAAATAGAAAAATTGGAAATTTCCATGTTTGCAATTGTTTTTTCCAGTGAAGCGAAGAAATTCCCATATGTCTCGAACAATTGCAGTTGATTCATAAAAGAATGTAGTTGTCATATAGCCACACCTAACATATAGTAGCATATAAAAAAAAAAATTGACAATGTAAAAGCATACTGATGATTTGTCTTCCTTTGTGTTTCCATATTTTATATGGAAATTATATTGTGATCCAACTTTCCTAGCCAACATCATGACAACTCCAATAGTGTTGATGGGATACATGTTTGTATTACTTGCAAATTGCTTGATTGTTTTGTCTAGTTGAAATTGTATTCTTTGCATGTCGGAAACACTGTCTTGACGACACTTGATTCAACTATGAATATAACAAGATCACAATCATCACAATCATAGCCACTTTTTGGTAGAATTTTCAATTTTTTAATAGATATTTCAGCTTCGGGAACAATCATTTGTTCATGTCTTTCAATGAGGTGTGTAGGCATAGTCAATGTAAATATCATCATTCCATTTGCATCTTTCATTTCAACACACAATATCTTTCATGTTTTATTCTCCTTATTCAAATATGTGATGTAAACAACCATCACATCACCAATGAATACTTCCCCAGTTCTACCACTGTTCGAGTATTCTATTGACACAATGTTCGAAGTTGCACAAATGCACCATGCAATAGCAATTGTAGAAAATAAACAATATGAAAAAAAAATCAGTGTATTTCTTGTCCAGCTGCAAAATGCACACTTTTATATACATTTATTTCCCATTGGTCCTATTGTGCATGGATACTTTCTTTACCTATCCCTGTCACACTTGAATCCCCAACATTGATTCCTTCAATTCCAGGTATACCTATCTTGCTTGAACTGAATATAGCAATTTGCAAATTGCATAAGTACCTATTGCTATTAGCCGACCATGCCATCAGTAACATCCCACTCTTGCGCGCACTAAGCGAACTTATTATTTGAGGACACTTGCATGCAAGTGATCCTGATTATTATACTATTGGTCATTTGATTATGATTATGAGGCATTATGGATATGACAATATGTTATTTTGTTGTATTGACGTAGACAAGTGTTATTGACTGGGTTCTCCTAAGTGTGCAGGACTTTGGACATTGAGGATGCAGAGGCATCGATGAAACCCCTTGGACTCTGAATCGAGTCAAGGAGTGGACTATTGGGGTTTGATTGTTGTTGATATGACATATGTACATATGATTAGATGTTATGATGATTGATTATTATTGTTGACATGATTCATTGATGGATGAAGGCTAACGATAGCTTTCCGACCAGACTCACATGTGGAGTAGAGGGGTCATGCACAAAAACCAGAGACTTTGAGGGAGAAGTGTGGGAGCAGCTCTGCCATAGCCTACTAGCACTCCCACTGTGGCTCGAACTGTTGGTTAACGATTACCTAGTTCGAGAAGACCCACGATGTCATGAGGGAAAACTGCGACAGTCACTCACGATGATTCTAAAGGGCGCGCAATAAGGCAAGGGCCTTATTCCTTAGAGGCCCTTAGTCTCCCAAAAGATCACTTGGCGGAGTATTGACTCCAGGTGTTTTTTATGTCTACCAAGTCAGTCAAGAGGCGAGTGGCACCCTTGGAGCACGTAGTGCATCTTGAAGGAAATGGCGCGCAAGGAAAACATAAGAGGCTAGTGGCACCCTTGGAGCACGTAGTGCGTCCTGAAGGGCACATCGTGATTTCAACAGGTAAGTGAATAAACCTAGTTGGCCTTAAACTGAATGATGTGATAAGTAATATTTAAAAACAATTTCCCTAATAAAAATGTCGCCCAACCTAGTGAAATTAAAATCTAGGTCTAAGTAACACATGTGGTAAAAAAAAAAACATAATTAAACATGTAACAAGAAGGGGGGGGGTAAGAAATTCAATTTATTTATTAAAGTTAAAATTATAATGGAGGATTAAAATTTTAAAAAGGGAAATGGTTGTTTTTATCTATTTTTGCTAATTTAATTTTAGTTCCAAAAAAAAAAGGGTAAATGGTTGTTTCATCTACACTTGCTAAATAAATTTTTAATTAAAGAAGAAAAAGGGTAAATGATTGTTTCATCTACACTTGCTAAATTAATTTTTAGTTAAAAAGTAAAAAGAGGGAAACTTAAAAGAAATAGGAAACTTAAAGAAAAGGGGAAACATAAAGAAAACGTTGAATGTTTAACTTAGTAAGGAATCTTGCCTTGGGAACTTGTTTTTTATGAACTCAACTACGAATTTAATAAGGCGTAAGTCATTTAATATTTGTAAGAGAATATTGGGACACCTAGGAACGTTTTTAGGAATTTTTTTAGGTGGGTGAGGGAAATATGAATAATTAATTATTTAATAAAATTAATTTCTAGTGCAACTAGGGGATCGAGCGACATGTGTACGTGAGAAGTTTTTTTCTAATTAATTAAATGAAAAAATAATTTAATGAGAATTTGGGAAAGTAATTACTTGAAAACTCTATAAAAAGGATGGAAGATGAGGAGTATGGATCTGATCTTTTGGCATAAGGTTACGCTGTTGAATTTTTGTCTTGACTGAACTTCTCTTGTGGGAGTTGGGATACCTAGCTCGGGTAATGGGTGGTAGCTCAACCTTGCGAGGCGAGATGGGTGCTAGCAGTTCTTTAGTATTGTGTGTGTGGTCCCTTTGCGGCTCGGGGGGCTCAGAGGGAAGAAGAGTACCCCTAGCGTTGGTTGGGAGGTATCGGTGAGGTCACATCGGTCGGCAAGCGGGAGTTGGATGGAGCACGTGCGAGACAACAACTCGGAGCTTTCGCATTTGGCTACAGTACGCAAGCGTATATTTTTTAATGGTAGTTTAATATTGTTCCCACGCTTTCATTATTGTACTTCTATGGTGTAAATATTAGGTTTTAATTGATGTTTTATAATCAATGAACTTAAAGTTATCCCAGCCTTACGCTTGTTGTATTTTGAATTGATTCCCTTGGCAAACCCAACCCTGATTGCTATGAATTTTTTGGGTTTGTTTTATTGATTATTATGAAGAAATTTGTGTTTTTCCCTTATCCCTTTAGTCATCAGTCTGTGCCTACACAGTTGGCCAGGAGCTGAATCGACAATGGTCACTCCGGTTTTTAAAGACCTATAGATTCAAATGTCCTGCTTTCTTGTGCATGGATGATGAGTGAAGGATAATTTTTTTGCCCAGTTATCTATCCCTTACTTATCTCTGTGTTTTTCTCTTGTGATTACTCTGTGATCCTTGTGCCTTCTTGCGATTGAGTATCTCTGCGTTTTTAATGATAAAACTCTTCTTGTGAATGATAAACCTCTGAGTTGAATGACAATCCCTGCGCTCTAGATTGATAAATATCTGCCCATGTTTTCGAATAATTTATCTCTGCGATTTTGGTAGACAAAGATCCCCTTTCGTAGAGATTTTATTTCACTTTTACATGTAATTTATCTCTGTGATTTCACTGGACAGAGATCCCCTTTTGTAAAGATTTTATTTCACTTTTACATGTAATTTAGCTCAGCGATTTTGCTGGACAGAGATCATAATTAGTAGAGTTTTGATTTCACTTTTAAATGTATTTTATATCTGTGATTTCAATGGACAAAGATCCCCTTTCGAAGAGTTTTCAAATTTCACCTTTAAAATGTAATTTTACTCTGTGACTTTGCTCGGCAGCAACCCATTTTCCTTAGCATTTGAATCCACCTTTAAAAATGTATTACACATAGCACTCACACCAATAATTCGTGGCGCTTTACATAGCTTTCATACTATGAATTTCATGGACCATTACACCGCCTTCATACCAGGATTTTTGTGGCGTCTTACACAAAATTCTCCCTTGTTTTTCTTGGCCATTACCGAGCATTCAACCCACTTTTTCTTGGCATCTTACACACAACAATTTTGTATTTATTGTTTGCACAAAAACTCTGCTTATTTACTCTGTGATTTACATTTATTTGACTGTGTTTTGATGCATTGAGAGCGCTGGAATATGTATCTTATTGTTAGATAGACAACGTTCATTTATTATCTTATTTTATAAACTGCAATTCAGGTATTAGTGGACAGCGTTACCACGCATCTCCTAGACAACGACTATGTATATTTCGATAGAAAATCATGTGTTTATAGATTCATTAATGGTAAAAACCTCTATGTTTTTATTTTGGCTAAAACATAGTGCACTTTAAACCCCATACAATTGCATGACAGTGATTTAGACTTGCTCTAAACACACAAATCTTGACAGCGATTTCGCCCAGGTTACACAGCTGGTTACCCATTTCGTAAACTGCACATGGATGGCTTGGCCACGTTTTTCATTTATTTGCAGTATCATTTGTTTTAGTAGGCAAAAAAATTATTATACAGCGATTTCCCATATACATATAAATTTGTATCAGTTTTATCTCTTTTTTAAAACACGATTTAACACAGTAAAATTATTATATTCGTTTCAGTTTGATGGTTAGTGATTGATTCAATGGATAGCGATTGATTTTTAATGAAATAGTATTGATGTCATATATATCTTCTGTGACTACAAATATTATTATAGACAAAGAATATATTTTAGAACAATAAATTTTGGTAGTGTTAGACAACGATTTGGTATTATTTAGACAACAATGTTTGTAATATATCACAAGGATATGGTTGATTTACAATCACATCATTCCCAAATTATTCACCCCAGTTACCCCAAACACAGCGATATGGATTGATAAGTCACAACAATTTCAAATCTATTTGTTATATTGATATGTGAATAATATGTTGCTTCAGTTGCACTAAAACAATTATATTCGAAGTATAGTTTCAGTTTTAAAAGATAGTGAAATTCTTATAAGGTAGCGATATAGTTCTAGTTTCTTTTAGTGAATTCTTAAAATAGCAATTTCATAAGATAGCAATCTAGTTTCTGTTTTAAATAGCGATATAAGACAATGAATTCATATTGTTCCAGTTTTACAAGACAGTGAATTCGGATTTAAAGGAAAGTGATATATACTTATCTGATATTGGGATTTGGAAACTAGTTGCAACAAACTATTTGTTTTAATAATAATTATTTAAGGTGTGCAGATTGATTTTGTTGGGCAAGGAAATTATTGTGTTGAATGAATGTCATAGTCATCTTGTTGAATTGTCGATTGGGTGCTAAGGTTAGTCGTCATGTGTTTAGATAGTTAATTCGGTCTCCTAGAGCATTGAATTTATCTTGGGCTAAGGGTCAAGTTATGTTAAGTTGTGCCATGGTTGTTATCACGCCTATTTCCTGGTGACGACATGATTCTTGATGAGGGGATCATCGCACGCACTAATGGATAGAGGCGAATGATAACCTGGTCAGAGTCTTGCGCTTCCCGGTGTGGGCGTATCGTTTGTTATAGTGGATGTCGGTTCTTAGTCTGTAACGCCTTAATGCGTTGGGCCTTGCGCGCCATAGAGGTTTCTAGTTACTGGTCGATGAAGCCACTGTGTTAAGTGGTTGATGTTTTCCTTTAGCTTGTATACATTGTCTTTCTTGTGTCAGGTGGGTAGTCATTTTTACCTGTCTATTAATTATCGCATGTTTCGTCTAGTTGCCTAATGTGATAGTGTTTGATTCGTTGTTTACTGTTGCCTGATCTACATGCGTTGTATCATCGTCAAGTTGCATTATTTAATTGTTGTCGTTGTTACTGTCCTTCTTTAAAATAAAATAAAAATTGGCTTTTGTGTTGCGTCGCATGTAGTCGTAACGATGGGGTCATTACATATGGTATCAGAGCTGGTTTGACCTGCGACTTGGGATCACTACGGATTTCATTTATTTGATTTTTTATTATAAGGTTTCTAATTAATTTGATTTGTATTCATGCAGGTAATCATGGTTAGAGGATGTCGCGGAGGCAGACGACGGGGTGCTAGGGGAGGAGGCGAGACGCCCCCAATAGCATCCACTCCTGAGGGGTCTAATCCCCAGGGAGACGAACAGGTTGTCGGGCAGGATCAGATGGTTGTGGGTGATTTGATTGGGCTAATGAGGTCCTTTCAGTGGATGTCAGAGGCACTGATCAGTCGTTTGGATAGAGAGGAGTCTAGGGCATCGACACCCCCTGAGGGTCCACTATGCACTCTAGTCAGTACTGGTAGAATTCACTACAAACTCAAGAAGGTCAGGTTTCCTAAGTTCTTTGGTGCCCCAGAAAACGTAGTTGTCGAGGCATGGTTGGAGAATATGGTGATGTGCTTTGTGTTTTGCGAATATACCTCTAACATGAAGGTTTGCATGGCAGTCTTTCAACTGAAGGGGAGCGCTCTTCTATGGTGGAAAACGCTCCTACCGCAATTGAACATGGCCTTTAAAGATGTGTCATGGTAATTGTTCAAGGAATGGTTCTGAGAGAGGTATCTATCAGAGGAATTCATTGAGCATCAACTCAACGAGTTCAATGCCTTGCGACAGGGTGGTCGTATGGTGCCCGAGTACAAGACCCATTTTATGGAGCTACTTCGGTATGCTCCGCACCTGAACACCGAGAAACTTAAGGTCAACAAGTTCTTGTTTGGCCTTAATGTCAGCATTCATGCAAAGGTTAGGATTATGATGCCTCAAACCTTACATGATGTTGTCCAGAAGGCCCTCATAGCATAGGAGGAGATTATTAGCGGGGTTCAGAGCAGGACTCTAGTGAGATCAACATGGCAGGTGTCATCTGGTGCGTAGAAGCATCAGACGCCAGCTAGGAATTCACTAGGATATCGTGGTTTACAGAGAGGATCCACTTTCACTACACCTCGGCGAGCAACGCCTCAGTAGCGGACTCCTTACCGAGGAGAACAACACCAACAACAACATCAACCGCAACAACAACCGTTTAGGCTTGTTCAGCAGAACAAACCAGGATTCTAGGCTGGTGGGTCGTCAACTTATACTTCGGGTACCAGGAGTATTGGACGGAAGAAAAGGTGTTGGACATGTGGAGAGCCACATTACCAGCGCGACTTCCTAGTGGAGAGGACTAGGGCATCTGGATCAGTCAGACCCACTACCATGGGAGATTTGGGCAAGGCCCATCAGATTCATGCAGTGGTGAATAACCACTAGGCAGATCACTAGTCGACTGTGCTCAAGACGTCAGGTGCCATCGCTAACCAGACTCTTAGTATTTTGATAGATCTAGGTGCTAGATAGAGTTTCATTTCTGGTGCAATGCTAAAAAGAATTAAGGTAAAGGCAGTCGAACAAGATGAGTTTATCTTTGTAGAAATGGCTTCTGGAGCCAAACAAAAGGTTGGTGGGAAGGTTACAGGTTGTAGCCTTAACCTGGGATAGTTTGTCACTAGATCCAACTTGTACGTCATGATATTAGGATCTTATGACGTCGTGATCGGTATGGACTGGTTGGAATCGCATAAGGTGATACTCAACTGTAAAACAAAATGGTTGATCTTGGTTGATAATGAGGGTCAGATATGCATGATTGTAGGTCGGAACCAGGGAGTTTCCCTGAGGTTCATCTCTTCCTTGTAGCTACGAAAGAGCATGCGCAAGGGATGTAAGCTTTATGTGATCCTTGCATTAAACAAGAAGGGAGTAGCGGAAGGTCTAGAACACCTTTCGGTGGTGAGAGAGTTTGCGGACGTCTTCCTTGAGGAGTTACTTGGGATGTCATCAAAGAGGGAATTGGAATTTACCATACACCTAAAACCAGAAACTGAATTGGTAGAAAGAACGCCTTATCGGATGTTGACCCTAGAGTTACAGTAGTTGAGAATGAAACTGAAGGAGTTGATAGACCTGGGACTTATACGTCCAAGTGTGTCACCGTGGGGTGCACCGATTACCTTCATACGAAAGAAGGATGGGTCGTGGAGACTCTGCATTGATTATCGTCAATTGAACAAAGCAACAATCAAGAATCAATACCCATTTCCAAGGATTGATGATTTGTTCGATCAGATGAAAAGTGCGACGGTGTTTTCAAAGATCAACTTATGATCAGGGTATCACCAGTTATGGATCAAGGAGGATGACGCCCCTAAGACCGCCTTTAAGACGAGGTTTGGACATTACGATTTTATTGTTTTACCTTTTGTACTGAAAAACACCCCTGGGGTATTTATGAGTTTGATGAATGGGGTGTTCCGCGAATAATTGGACAAGTTCGTCCAATTATTCATTGATGATATTTTGATTTAATCTCTGATGATGGAGGGGCATGACGAGCACTTGCGCTTGGTACTACAGTGTCTATGAGAGAATGAATTGTATGGGAAATTGTCTAAATGCTTGTTTTATCAATCGAAGATTCACTACTTAGGGCATGTCATCTCCGCCGAAGGTATTGTCGTGGATACAACAAAGTTCGAGGCTATTATGGAATGGCCTATGCCAACAAATGTCCCAAAAGTACGTAGCTTCATGGGTTTAGCGGGATACTACCGATGGTTTGTCGAGGGATTTTCGAAGATAGCAAATCCGATTACGGAATTGCAGAAGAAGAACAAAAAGTTTTTTTGGACCGAGAAATGCACGAAAGCATTTCAGAAGCTCAAGGAGTTGTTGACAACAACATCGATACTAAAGGTCCCTTACATGGACGCGTACTTCTTGGTATGCACTGATGCATCCAAGGAAGACTTAGGTGGAGTCTTGATGCAAGACGGTCGAGTGATCGCTTACATCTCGAGAAAGTTGAGAAGGCATGAGGAGAACTATGTGACGCACGATTTGGAGTTGTTAACCATTGTTTATGCCTTGAGAGTTTGGAGACACTATCTTATTGGATGGAAATTCGAACTAAAAATGGACCACAGTGGAATACAACACATCTTTACGCAAAGCGACTTGACCACGCGAAAACAACATTGGTTGAAATTGCTTAGCGAGTATGATTTCAAGATTACTTACATAAAGGGAACAGTGAACATAGTGGTTGATGCGTTGAGTCGGAGACCACGCATATTTTCAGTGATGCCTCTTCAGACGAATCTACGTGAAAACATTCTAACTTTACATTGCGACGATGACTGGTACAAAGAGGCCTAGGATTTTATGAGAGAAAACACAATGACAGTACCAAGATCTAAAGGATTTACGTTGGACGACGATAGATTATTGAGATTTAAAAATTGAATTTGCGTACCACCGAATGACGAGTTGAGTAGTTTAATCCTAAACGAGGGTCACAGAGCAGTGTACATGGTGCACCCGGGAGTCACGAAGATGAGGTCAGACCTTAAACCCTTATTCTTTTGGAACGCAATGAAGGAAAACATAGTCAACTATGTGGCAAGATGTCTAGAATGTCAGCAGGTGAAGGGTGAACATATACATTCAGCAAAATTAATACATCCACACGTTATTCCGGAATCGAAATGGGAGATCATTTCAATGGATTTCATTGTTGGATTTCCATTGACGGCACAGAGACAAGATTCGATTTTTGTGGTAGTCGACACTCTGTCGAAGAGTGCTCATTTTATTCATGTACGTACGACGTATCAGACACCTAACGTAGCTAGAATTTTCACCAGTGAGATTGTGAGACTGCATGGCATGCCTAGGAGGATTATATCTGATCGAGGATCGGTGTTTACTGGATGATTTTGGACTAGTTTCCAAGAGGCCTTGGGAACCAAACTTAAATTTAGTATTGTGTATCACTCGGAGACAGACAGGCAAACCGAACGAACAAACCAAATCTTGGAGGATATGTTGCGTATGTACATGATGGACCAACAAAAGTGTTGGGAAGAATTCTTGCCACTGGTAGAATTCGCATATAACAACAGTTATCAAAGCACCATTAAGATGACACCTTTTGAGTTTCTTTATGAGAGACCGTGTGGGACAACTTTGAATTGGGATCGCCTTAAGGATAGGGTCCTAGTGGGAACAGAAGCGATCTGTAACGACCCTTCTTAAATAGACATATAGGATTATTAATTATAATTAATTTAATAATCTAATTGTCCTAAAAGATTAGCTAAACAATAATTATTTCTTAAATAACATTTACTAATTAATTATTATTAATTAGTTATTCATGATTGTCAATGATTAATTTAAGTATTAATTAACTCATTAATTAATAAGGTAAAGAAATAAAAGGAGGATAATAAAATATATTGTTAAATTAAGTTATGTATCCAACAAGGGATAACATATTAACTACATGAGGATAAATAATAAAGGAGGGATAAGGGGCATTAACGGCGGGAGGATAAGAAGGTAATAAATGGGTTAGGTAGGGAGTAAAGGAGGGGGAAGTCGGCGAAGGAGGGGAAGGAGGTGGACGGGAGGTGATTCTACGGGAGATGGGAGAGGGATTTTGGGAGCTCTGGGATTTGCAGAGAGAGGTGGAGTTTTGGGAGTGGGATTGTATCAGTCAGGCACCGGGGTTGCTAGCGGTTTTGGGCACGGGGGCCAGGATATCCATATAATATCCTGGAGCTAGGAAGTTACCTAGTTGGCAGGGAGGAACTAGGTTTTGGGTAGTGTTTTGCAATGTTTTGCAGCAGCGGTCAAGGAGGCAAGTGGCGGACAAATGGAGGATTATTAGCATCAGACTTAGGTATTTATTTAAAATTATGCATTGTTTTTTTTTATTGTGTTTAATTAATTTTATTATTATTGATAAATTTGAATGCGAATGTGCTAAAAGAAGGAAACTCTTGAATTTTACTGCTATGTTTAAAATAAATGGTTGTTTAATTTATTCAGTCCCTACATAATGGTATCAGAGCGTCTTAGTTTGAAATCTGGGCCTATGGGCCAAGTTCCCAGCTCCAAGCTCTAGCTCCAGTCCCACCTAACCTGCAAACCAAATTAAACGCAAAAATTTTAAAATAAATATAAATAACAATATAACACTACCAAATTTAAACAAATATTTTTCACCCAACCCTAAGGCTGAGTTTTATAATATATATAGCAATGGAATATTAATATTATAAAATAAATGTATTATTATTTGTAATAAATTATTTATAACAATATAGTGTATTAGGATCAAATACATTACATTTTAATCTTCCTATACAAGTAAATGCTCTTGCAAGGAAGGGATTTAAAAAAAAAAAAACTAATTTCCAAATTAATATTTGGAAATTTCTGGAACTCAGAAGTAATTTAATATTGTGTAAAATTTATAAGGAAGGGATAAAAAATAAAAAAAAACTGATTTCCAAATTAATATTTGGAAATTTCTGGAACTCAGAAGTAATTTAATATTGTGTAAAATTTATGAGTAGCTTCCAGGTTGAATATTTATGAAATCAAAGGTGATGGCAAGTGAAAGAAAGAAAAAAAAAAAAAATTGGAAATGAGACCAATTTGGTTTTTGGAAATGATATGAAACTAATAAAATGTAGTTTAAATATTCTATGTTTTGTAACCTTACTTGTACACTCGGAGCTATGGATAGAATGAGCTAGTATTTCTGTCTGAATGTGCTTGTCCCCTATATACGGTGGAAAGATCAGAGAGGAAATGTGTTTTCTCTTAACGATGCATTCGCACTTTATAAGGGAGCTACGAGACAGAAATGTGCATATTACTATATATACAATGCATTCTTCCCACCTCAATAGGAGCTACTTCCGAATTCTGAGAGATAATGACGTGTGAATCGATCGATTCTTCCCCTGGTCTCCATAGAGTAAATGCTGCAATTGTTCTATATACGTTTCACCCATGAAAGTTTACTGTTGCAACGAAATCTCAATTTGTGTTCCAAAAGCCTATGTTCCATATTTTTTTTATTGTTAAAGGATATTTTTAAATCGTATTTACAAATATAATTTAAACAACATTTTTTTGTAGATTTATATAGCTGGATTTTAGTGGAAAAAAAAAAAATTTAAACTTAAAATAGGTAGAAAATACCTTTACCAAAATGTAAAACAGTTAAACAACAACTTTTCATAACATATCAGCCAACTCAGTCTAATAAGATCCTTGGTACCCATAGCTATTTTTAAAGAAAAAAAAAAAACTGCAGGCCCAAAAGATTTCTACTCTCAATTGCGCTCAACAAGGTGGTTTGTAAATAGATATTTTAACAATTGTAAAGGGAACCGTTACTCGACACAGATATCTCACTAATTCTGTGAGCGCAACAGCTTCTGATATGGACGAGAGGGCACTAAATAGGTTATAGTTTCCATGACAACAAAAAGGTACAAAAGAGGAATTAGAACTTACAAAAGTATATGAATCACTACCCTAGAGAATATCTGATGAGATCGTAATGTTTCTCTGATTCGCCTTGTCTCATATGCCCATTCTCATGGAAACCATGTGTAGCCAAGCAGAGATCACGTTCCTATAACTTTATTTTCTCACCGCATTCCATTCGCTGCTTAGATACGATATTTGTACCTGGTTTGGACTTGCCCTCTCCCGTTCTCGAACGAACCTTTGCTCCTCTGCCTATGTTACTCCCATCTCTGCTTGGATAGACTAGCGTTGAATTGGCTGGATCTACTTATGCTACTGAAGATACTCGTGCTTATGAATCTGGTACTGCTGCTTCTTCGACTGGATAAATGGTCGCATCTAATAGTTTGTATTGTCAAGTTGTGGACTATTCGACTAAAGCGCCAATTTCCTAGAAGATCGTTGGCATCCCTGATCTGATGGGTATTGTTTAGTGCACTCTGAACCTGCATTAAATAAATCGAACGACATACTGAAGCCAAGTGTGGTTCGTATCCCCAGTCAAAGAAGTAAGTTAACTGATACCTTCATTGTGGTCGATTTCCTGAGAACAGAGTGCATGGTCGACTGGAACAGATCTGAAGAAAACAACCGTGTTTTTTTTTAATGCGTGGGAGATTGTGTGGATCGTTTTCAACCTTCGTCTCTACAATTGCTAGTGTCCCATGCGCTTGTTGGGCGAAGAGACAGAAATACCAGAGAGAGATTACATGACAACGACATTTCTACGCTTCAAATCAAGCAAAATGGATATATGGCTTCAAGATTCAAACTCAGGCCATCTCTTTCTCCAAACTAATACTAACATTCACCACCAGCCACTGCCATGCACAAAGCCACAACCAAACCAACACCAGCGCCAAGAGACGAGGAAAGAGGTGAGAGGCGGCAGAGGAACGACGCGTAGGGGTGAAGAGACAGGTGTTTGGTGCCGAGAGCCGGAGGCCGGGCACGTGGGCCTCATGCCAAAGCCCGACCTTAAAGGCTGCCAGATAATGCCTCGTTTCTCATTAAGTATTAAGTACATTAAACTCTCGCCGAACTGAAGGTAAGACTCTTCTCTTTATAATTATATTATTATATTTTTTTAAGTAATATTAATGTTTAGTTTTATTAATTTAAAATATATATATATATATATTAATACTATTACGAAAATTTAAATTATTTAAATTAAATTAATTACCTAAAACTCATAATTATTTAAATTATTTAAATTTAATAGTATAGGGCTAATAAAAATTTATGGAGTCCGCGGGGATCGAACCCCTAACCTCCCCATCGGTCAAGTCTTTACAAAGTCCGCCCTGCCAACGCACCACACAATGTAACTTTTACAAATAATTTCACATATAAATACTTTAATTGTCATACCCAAGACCACCCACTACCTAAGCCTTAGGGAACAACCAAACACCGACGCACCATGTATGTACCTTGAAAAAAAAAATGTATGCGCGATTGATTAAGACGATTGAAGCTTAGGATTAAGTCAGTCTAGATTATTAGTTTTTAATAAACTAGCATAGCCGCAAAGTGGCTGGCAGCTGGTTAACACCGAAAGGTACATAGCGATGGTGAACGTTGAAACGTAGCTGGCAGTTGTGGACAATTATTTTGATGCCATGGTTTAATCCTATTTAATCATTAAACGTGGTAATTATATAACCTTACTGCATTTTTTTTTTGTGATTAGGTAAATGTTTAAAA
>SNQJ01S0015759.1:25715-53556 GCA_010110895.2 Picea sitchensis
TCTTAAAATAACATTTACTAATTAATTATTATTAATTAGTTATTCATGATTGTCAATGATTAATTTAAGTATTAATTAACTCATTAATTAATAAGGTAAAGAAATAAAAGGAGGATAATAAACTTTATTGTTAAATTAAGTTACGTATCCAACAAGGGATAACATATTAACTACATGAGGATAAATAATAAAGGAGGGATAAGGGGCATTAACAGCGGGAGGATAAGAAGGTAATAAATGGGTTAGGTGGGGAGTAAAGGAGGGGGAAGTCGGTGAAGGAGGGATAAGGAGGGGAAGGAGGTGGACGAGAGGTGATTCTACGGGAGATGGGAGAGGGATTTTGGGAGCTCTGGGATTTGCAGAGAGAGGTGGAGTTTTGGGAGTGGGATTGTATCAGTCAGGCACCGGGGTTGCTGGAGGTTTTGGGCACGAGGGCCAGGATATCCATATGATATCCTGGAGCTAGGAAGTTACCTAGTTGGCAGGGAGGAACTAGGTTTTGGGCAGTGTTTTGTAGTGTTTTGCAATGTTTTGCAGTGTTTTACAGCAGCGGTCAAGGAGGCAAGTGGCGGACAAACGGAGGATTATTAGCATCAGACTTAGGTATTTATTTAAAATTATGCATTGTTTTTCTTTATTATGTTTAATTAATTTTATTATTATTGATAAATTTGAATGCGAATGTGCTAAATGAAGGAAACTCTTGAATTTTACTGCTATGTTTAAAATAAATGGTTGTTTAATTTATTCGGTCCCTACACGATCTAAGAAATGGAAGATCAAATGCAAACAATAATACAAAGGATCAAAGAAGCACATGATCGACAGAAGAGTTATGTCGATGTGCACCGTGTCGACTGTAGTTACAAAGTTGGCTATCGAGTATTCTTACAGGTAAAACCGCATAAGAGTTCAATCAAGTTTGGAAAGGGTACTAAACTCTCTCCTAGGTTCGTGGGACCTTTCGAGATTGTGGAAAGGAAGGGGCATGTGGCCTATCAACTAGCCTTGTCTAATTCTTTGAGGCGTATTCATGTTGTTTTTCACTTATCTGTTTTGAGACATTATATTATTGATCCTACACATGTTATTGACATGAGTTCCTTGCAGGTATCTGATGAGGGTGCGCTCATGGCTAATCCAATTCGCATCCTGGAACATTGCATTCGATAGCTAAAACGTCGAACAATAGATTAGGTCAAGGTCCAGTGGGACAACTATAGTCCTCACTTGGCGACCTGGGAGGACCAATATGATATGCGTCAGTAGTTTCCATTTTTGTTTGATAGGTATACTTATGATACTGTGATACACTTTATTTCGGCAATTATATACTGTGAAACTTCAAGACGAAGTTTATACCAAGAGGGGTGTATGTAACATCTCGCTCTTGCGTTCACTGAGTGAAATTGTTCTTCGAGGACAGTTTCTTGCAAGTGATCCAGATTATTATACTATTGGCCATTTGATTATGATTATGAGGCATTATGGATATGACGATATGCTATTTTGTTGTATTGTCGTAGATAGGTGCTATTGACTGGGTTCTCCTAAGTGTGCAGGACTTTGAACATTGAGGATGCAGAGGCATCGATGAAACCCCTTGGACTCTGGATCAAGTCAGGGAGTGAACTATTGGGGTTTCATTGTTGTTCATATGACATATGTACATATGACTAGATGTTATGATGATTGATTATTATTGTTGACATGATTCGTTGATGGATGCAAGCTGATGATAACTTGTCAACCAGACTCACATGTAGAGTAGAGGGATCACACATGAAAACCAGAGACTTTGAGGGAGAGGTGTGGGAGCATCCCTGCCACAGCCTACTAGCACTCCCTCCATGGATTGAACTATAGGTTAAGGATAACCCAGTTCGAGAAGACCCGCGATGTCATGAGGGTAGACTACGACAGTCGCTCACAATGATTCTAAGAGGAGCACAATAAGGCAGGGGCCTTATTCCCTAGAGACACTTAGTCTCCCACAATTTCACCTGTCGAAGAATTGACTCCAGGCATTTTTTATGTCTACCAAGTCAGTCAAGAGGCGAGTGGCACCCTTGGAGCACGTAGTGCATCCTGAAGGGAACGTCACGCAAGGAAAACATAAGAGGCGAGTGGCACCCTTGGAGCACGTAGTGCGTCCTGAAGGGCATGTCGTGATTTCCATGAGAAAGTGAATAAACCTAGTCGGCCTTAAAATGAATGATGTGATAAGTAATATTTAAAAACAACTTCCCTAACAAAAATGTCGCCCAACCTAGTGAAATTAAAATCTAGGTCTAAGTAACACATGTGGTAAAAAAAAAAAAATCGTAATTAAACATGTAACAAGAAGGGGGGGGTAAGAAATTCAATTTATTTATTAAAGTCAAAATTATAATGGAGGATTAAAATTTTTAAAAGGGAAATGGTTGTTTTTATCTATTTTTGCTAATTTAATTTTAGTTAAAAAAAAAGGAAAAAAATAAAAATAAAAGAGGGTAAATGGTTGTTTCATCGACACTTGCTAAATTAGTTTTTAATTAAGGAAGAAAAAGAGTAAATGATTGTTTCATCTACATTTGCTAAATAAATTTTTAGTTAAAAAGGAAAAAGAGGGAAACTTAAAATAAATAGGAAACTTAAAGAAAAAGGGGAAACCTAAAGAAAAAGATGAATGCCTAACTTAGTAAGGAATCTTGCCTTGGGAACTTGCTTTCTATGAACTCAACTAGGAATTTAGTAAGGCGTAAGTCATTTAAGATTTGTAAGGGAATATTGGGACACCTAGGAGCGTTTTTAGGAATGTTTTTAGGTGGGTGAGGGAAATAGGAATAATTAATTATTTAAGAAAATTAATTTCTAGTGCAACTAGGGGATCAGGCGACATGTGTACAAGAGAGGTTTGTTTCTAATTAATTAAATGAAAAAGGAATTTAATGAGAATTTGGGAAACTAATTACTTGAAAACTCTATAAAAAGGATGGAGGAGGAGGAGTATGGATCTGATCTTTTAGCGTAAGGTTACGCTGCTGAATTTTTGTCTTGACTAAACTTCTCTTGTGGGAATTGGCATACCCAGCTTGGGTAATGAGTGGTAGATCGACCTTGTGAGGCGATCTTGGTGCTAGCAGTTCTCTGGTATTGTGTGTGTGGTCCCTTTGCGGCTCGGGGGGCTCATGGGGAAGAAGAGTACCCCTAGCGTTGGTTGGGAGGTATTGGTGAGGTCAAATCGGTCGGCAAAAGGGAGCTGGAAGGAGCGCACGCGAGAAAATGAATCGGAGCTTTCGCATTTGGCTACAATACACAAGCGTATATTTTTTAATGGTAGTTTAATATTGTTCCTGCACTTTCATTACTGTACTTCTATGGTGTAAAGATTATGTTTTACTCAGCATTTTATAATCAATGAACTTAAAGTCATCCCAGCCTTATGCTTGCTACATTTTTAATTGATTCCCTTGGCGAGCCCAACCCTGATTGCTATGACTTTTATGTGTTTGTTTTATTGATTATTACGAAGAAATTTGTGTTTTCCCCTTATCCCTTTAGTCATCAGTCCGTGCTTGAGTAGTCGGCTAGGAGTCGAATCGACGGTTGTCACTTCGGTGTTTAAAGACCTATAGATTCAAATGCCCTGCTTTCCTGTGCATGGATGATGAGTGAATGATAAATTTCTCGCCCAGTTATCTATCCCTTACTTTTCTCTACGTTTTTCTCTTGTGATTACTCCCTGATCCTTGCGCCTTCTTACGATTGAGTATCTCTACGTTTTTATTGATAAAACTCGGTTTGTGAATGATAAACCTCTAAGTTGAATGAAAATCCATGCGCTCTGGATTGATAAATATCCTCCCACATTTTTGAATAATTTATCTCTGTGATTTCGCTAGACAGAGATCCCCTTTCGTAGAGATTTTATTTCACTTTTACACGTAATTTATCTCTGCGATTTCGTTGGATAGAGATCCCCTTTCATAGAGATTTTATTTCACTTTTACATGTAATTTAGCTCTGTGATTTCATTGGACAGAGGTCCCAGTTAGTAGAGTTTTGATTTCACTTTTAAATGTATTTTATATCTGTGATTTCAATGGGAAGAGATCCCCTTTTGAAGAGTTTTTAAATTTCACCTTTAAAATGTAATTTTACTCTGCAACTTTTCTGGGCAGTGACCCATTTTTCTTAGCATTTGAATGCACCTTTAAAAATGTATTACACACAACACTCACACCACTAATTTGTGGTGCTTTACACAGCTTCCATACTGCGAATTTCATGGGCCATTACACCGCCTTCATACCACGATTTTTGTGGCATCTTACATAGAATTTGCCCCACGTTTTTTTTGGCCATTACCCAACATTCAACGCACTTTTTCTTAGCGTCTTACACACAATGATTTTGTATTTATTGTTTACACAACAACTCCGCTTATTTACTCTGCAATTTACATTTATTTGACTGCGTTTTGATGCATTGATAGCGTTGGAATATGTATCCTATTGTTAGATAGACAACATTCATTTATTATCTTATTTTATAAACTGCAATTTAGGTATTAGTGAACAACGTTACAAGCATCTCTTAGACAGTGACCATATATATTTCGATAGAAAATCATGTATTTATAGATTCATTAATGGTAAAAACCTCTATGTTTTTATTTTGGCTAAAACACAATGCACTTTAAACCCCATACAATTTCCTGACAATGATTTAGACTTGCTCTAAACACATAAATCTTGACAACGATTTCACCTAAGTTACACAGCTAGTTACCCATTTCGTAAACATCACTTGGATGGTCTGGCCACGTTTTTTATTTAGTTACAGTATCATTTGTTTTAGTAGGCATCAAAATTATTATACATCGATTTCCCATGTACATATAAATTTGTTTCGGTTTTATCTCCTTTTTAAAACACGATTTAACACAGCAAAATTATCATATTCATTTTAGTTTAATGGTTAGTGATTGATTCAATGGATAGTGATTGATTTTTAATGAAATAGTATCGATGTCATATATATCTCGTGTGACTGCAAATATTATTATAGACAACGAATATATTTTAGAACAACAAATATTGGTAGTGTTAGACAACAATTTGGTATTACTTAGACAATGATGTTTGTAATATATCACAATGATATCGTTGATTGGCAATCACAACATTCCCAAATTATTCACCGCAGTTACCCCAAACACAGCGATATATTGGATTAATAAGTCACAACAATTTCAAATGTATTGATTATTTTGATATGTGAATAATATGTTGCTTCAATTGCACTAAAAAATTATATTCGAAGTATAGTTTCAGTTTTAAAAGATAGCGAAATTCTTATAAGGTAGCGATATAGTTCCAATTTCTTTTAGAGAATTCTTAAGATATCAATTTCATAAGATAGCGATCTAGTTTTTGTTTTAAATAGCGATATAAGACAACGAATTCATATAGTTTTAGTTTTACAAGATAGTGAATTCAGTTTTAAAGGAAAGTGGTATATACTTATCTGATATTGGGATTTGGAAACTAGTTGCAACAAACTATTTTTTTTAATAATTATTATTTAAGGTGTGCAGATTGATTTTGTTGGGCAAGGAAATTATTGTGTTGAATGAATGTCATAGTCGTCTTGTTGACTTGTCGATTGGGTGCTAGGGTTAGTTGTCATGTGTTTAGATAGTTAATTCGGTCTCCTAGCGCATTGAATTTAGCTTGGTCTAAGAATCCAGTTATGTTAAGTTGCGCCATGGTTGTCGTCACGCCTATCGCCTGGTGATGGCATGATTCCTAATGAGGGGATCATCACGCGCACTAATGGATAGAGGCGAATGATAACCTAGCTGGAGTCTTGTGCTTCCCAATGTGAACGTATTGTTCGTTATAGTGTATGTCAGTTCTTAGTCTATAACACCTTAATGCATTGGGCCTTGCGCGCCATAAAGGTTTCTAGTTATTGGTCGATAAAACTGTTGTGTCGGGTGGTTGATGTCGTCCTTTAGCTTGTAGGCGTTGTCTTGATTGTGTCAGGCAGGTAGTCATTTATATCTGTCTATTAATTATCGCATGTTTCGTCTAGTTGCCCAATGTGCTAGTGTCTAAGTCATTGTTTATTGTTGCCTGATCTACGTGCATTGTGTCGTCGTCAAGTTTCGTTGTTTAATTGTTGTCGTTGTTACCATCCTGCTTTAAAAAAAATATATCTTTTGTGTTGCGTCGCATGTAGTCGTAATGAAGGGGTCGTTACACCATCACAATGTGAAAACATAAAATAGCCTATACGAATTTACATGTGACTATGCTGCTGGGAGTGTGTCTTCAATGCACTAGTACTAATAATTCCCTGGCTTGTCCAACTTCTCTTGGTCGTAACAACATATATGTGAACACGCAATACATAGAATATATTCTATACTATTTTTAAATTGATACCTGGACGTTTGCATGAAATGTACTAGTGTGCCTTTGTATATGTCGTTCTTTTCAAATTAAAAATAATGCAAATTCTGATTTTGTTTTGGAACCTAGCGCATCTTTTCTCAATTCAAAGGCTATCTATTTTAATTATTTATGTTTTTTCACTTTCTCAATGCACTTTTGGTGAGTAGATTGTACATTCACATCGGACAAAGGAATGACACATCTATGTAATTTCCAAATAGTCTTTGGTCACAATTTGTTCATTTCGTGACAACACATTTAATATGCACATAACTTAGATTTGTGGACATGAAATCTTGACAAACACTGGATGCACAACTTACTAGAGACATGATAGCAACTAATGCAATATGCACTTTCAATTATAGATAGTACTACGAAGTATCAATATATATTATTGCATGTGCATATAAGCCACCAAAAAAAAGGTTTTTGCTTGTCTAATTGTTGCAGGGATACATGATACCTTCTCTTGGAACATTGTTCATCAGTTTCCTCTCCTACATTGTTTTTTACTTCTTTCTCTCCTACAATTTCCCTATTTCATTTTCATGTGAAAGCAGTAAACCAAAACTAATGAAAGCGTAAATAAAACCTTATGTCAAAATTGCATGAAATATACAATGTTAAAGGACAACAAAATAATAACACACAAATCAAATTAGAAAAACACACCTATGTAGCTCTTGTTCCATATTTCTTTGTTTTCCCTATTTTCCTTTTTAACATAGGTGTTTGTTTCGATGCAATATTGCACAATGAACCAGTCAAACAACAATGCACATTGATGAGAGCAAGATGCAAAGACAGTGCAAATTGATGATATTTTATTTTCTTTGCGACTAGAGCATCTGCTACACCAGTTTCTTGCAATGCCCCACATAATTTATTGGTAAAACATAGAAACAATAACTTCCCAAATATGTAGCAAGAATATGAAAACATGTTTTTGTTCAGTTTACTTTTTTTTTCATTCAAAATATGCTCAATTAACAACTATGACATTCAACAACTGTGAATATATATAGATATATATATATATTAGAATTAATCTTAAAAAAACAATCTCAAAAAATCATACCTTGTTTTCGTCTCTGTGTACATTTGAGTCATTTTTCATATATATAGTTTCTGAGATAGCTCTTGCCCAATTTACTCTACCCCTGAAAAGAGAAAATATGAACCAAGCATTCAATTTTTTTGCATAAGTGATGCACATCAAGAATATGTCATTCAACGATTTGATCCAACAACAGAGCTAACAAAAGATCACTGGTTCTGATTAAACAACCCACCAATGCTAATGCAAATTTGAATAAAACCAATTAATTATATTATGCCTACAACACACACTATCATTAAAGGCTACACAATAGGACCAAACACAACGCATCTAGAAGCAATGTGAATCAAATGTGTTGCTTATCTGTAAATTGTTCCATGGTCTAACCGATATATGTGTAAAACACAATTTGGAATATTCACATATTTCTCTTGGTTATAGGGTAATGACAACTCTGCAATCTATTTTCCTTGGATAATTTGCTACTCAAAATCCTTCTTAATTCACTTATTTTAAGGTTGGACGAAGATTTTGCAACAACTTCTGCAAAACCACACAATAATAAGCACCATGAATTATTTGCACACACATTAAAAATACACAACACTCTGTGTGCTAGAAATATTCATTTTTCCAATGCCAAAGTGTGCAAGACATTCCTGCACCTTGTGCTACAACACGTTCATACCTATACATGGTCTACCTAAGACATATTATGTTTAACCATTTTTCGATGAACACACACGTCTCATCTTTCCGCATTGTTACACGTATGTGATTTTGCACGTCCAACAACTCTGCATCCATGATTGTGACAAGCAACACAATTTACAATATACAACTCCTCCATTTGATGTTTCTAATCTTTAGTACACCCCTTCATGGATGCCTTCACTCTCATTAACTCATCATCAAAGTGATTTTCTCTGAAAAAAAGTAAAACATTCTTACTAGAACTAATCAACTTCTTGGCTTGGTTGGCAATTATCAGTGAGAACTTGACTTGCCTTTATGCACATTGATGATGTAGGACTTCCCATCCTTGATCAGTTGGTATTAGTTGGCTCTCCACATGAATATTGCATCCCTCATACACATGTAAGGGCTTCCAAACACTACTCCACCTCATCAATAAAATCAACACTTATAGCAAATTTAATCTTACACTATTTTGTTACCTTTATCTATGCATCCTTGTTTACCCAACCCAATGGATATGGAATAGGATGATTGTGCACCTCCAATGCAAGCTTGCTGACCAAATCCACTACTATGAGATTATACTATGAACTAGAGTCGAACATAGCATCTATCTTGGTCTTGTTGACCTGAATCTTGATGTGGAATAGATTGGTCATCTCCTTCTCTTCCTAGTGATGAAGGCTACTCAGATTCACCTCATTCTGCACAAATGTGCAGAAAATATTTCCATCCACATCTGAGCTACTTTCAACCTGATTGCTTGAATATTTTGCTAGAAGGTTCATTTTCTTTCCATCCTTCTTGTGGTTCTTTGGGTTCAGCTCTGGATGTATTTTCCAACATTTTCCCTTGGCATGGCCATCAATGTTGCAATGATTGCAATGGTTGCTAGGATCTTTACTCTATTGTGCAATGGTTGTTGTCTTCTTATCTTTCCCCCCTTTCCACTTCTTCTTCCCCTCCTTGGAATATTCTTGGTGCTCTTTCTCCTTTGAACCACTTGGTTGCCCCTTATTTTGGCCTATGTTTTCCAGGTACTGTGCCTATACACAAGCCTCATCCATTGTCCTTGGAATGAAGAGCATCACCTAGTTTTGTAGATGATTGTGTAAACCTGTCAGATATTTGAGGAGTACATCTGGGTTCTTGGGAGAGATACCCAACATGATGGCCATCTTTCTGAACTCAGTGGTGTACTCTTGTACACTCTGCCCTTACCTCTACATGAATTAGTGCCACCGGATCCATTGGTCCTCTACATACTCAATAGGGTAGAATTGGGAGTTGATGAGGGTTTTAAAGTCCTCCCACCTAGTTACTGGTGGATTACCCTCCAACCTAAGTTTTTCCATGTGGATTTCCCACCAAGTTAAAGCATGGCCCTCTAACTTCAATCTAGAAAATGAAATATTTTTCCCTTCATATATATGGTGAACACTAATAAACTTCTAGTTGTTGCAACCAATAATTTTGTTTTAATGCATCTATCTCACATTGGTATGGTTTTATGTCCACTTTCACTTCCATATTGAATAGGGATTGTGAAGGGTTCATGGCACTCGAACTTGGCTACTCTTTCTCATATTCTTTTCACAACTCCTTTCTTGAGTCTTCTCGATCTTCCAATCTCCCCTCCAATTTGTTCTTTGAGTTAGAGCCTCCATCATCTCTGAATGGTTCAATCTTTCTTGCTAGAGCCACCATGAGGAGGTTCATATTGTGACTGATGTCGATAATTATGCTTCCAACCGCTCAAATCTCTCTTCTACTAGATCTCGAAGGTCATTATGAATGGACTTGTCTGCCATGGCTGGGGTTTCTACGACTTTTCTTTAAGTCAATTCCTAGATCCTTCAAATTCCAACAAATAACCAAAATAAAAGCATGTTCTAATACCAATATGATCTGTAAAATTCCCTGGATATTCCATTGGAACAGTTCGCCACAATAGATTTAATAAAATTTTGAAATCTTAAATACTATTAAGGTTTTTTTTTCCCTTAAATCTCCAATATATTTATTTACTAATTTTTTTCTTATGCATTAAATAGATAAAAATGTAAAAAATAGAGAACAGTAAAATACAATCACACCATCCAAAAATAAACACAATATATGACCTGGGAAACCCAATACGAAAGAAAACCCAACTAGAAGGTGAGGTTGCTTTGTTGTCTTTTCTCTGGTATAGAAATGATGCAAGTACAAAGAAAGTGGCACTCTCTGTGGAGTTTCCTTTGACCCATGGCCTGCATGGTTGTTACAAAATGTCTCCTCCTCTGTTATGCTCATAGAATACCACTCTCAGATGTTTTTCTCAGTTATGGAACAAGATACAATGCAAAATAATGGAACCCTTCTCCTCTTGGTGACCCGGTATTTAACATAGCTTGATATCACTATAGGGATAGGTTTTTGACTTCCTCGACCCTAAATTTTGGTAGGGTTTCGAACCTTTTATATTCTTCTACAAATCCCTCATGTGGCTAGCCCCATATACATGAATAATGGGGGTCAACGTGGCATCCTCTCATACCATGGTGTTCAACACAATAGGTCAACTTCCAGGAGGCATAACGTTTGCATATGAGCTATGATTGACGCAATTTTTGCACCATTGGAAAAGTATCAATGTGTAGAATAGCGCCACAGAGTCTAATCTATGTGGGGGAATTTTTAACCCCAAAAAATGTCATTTGATGCCTCAAAATGGCCCTAGAAGGTTCTGAACCCCAATTTCCCAAACTAGGACCTACCACTAAAATGGCCCTACAAGTTGATTCCTCCAATTTTTTCAACTCTAAAAGGATCAAGATAGATGAAAAACAATATAATGATCCAATATATATCAAATTGTGTGTAAAAATAAGGCTTGTGAGAACCTAACTCCTCATAGATTGCATTGCACACGATATGGCCTATAGTCTATCCCCATTGTTCTTCTCAGTGAAGATAAATTTTGGGGGGCATGATATTGCAACCCAAAATACTCACAGTGAGTTTGATAGCATTTGAATGCATGCATGTGATAAAAAAATCTACTAGCGATTTCTTTCCACATGGCTTACTTTCACCAAATATCCATGCAAATGAAAGTGACATTATTGTAATAAGTATTCCAAACAAAGGATTCTAACTACAATCAACAAGTTCTTTCAAAGAGATCATCACAACGTACACAATTTTACAGTAGTTTGGGTTTTATATAAGCCAAGGGAAATTTGAATGGAAATGAAGATCAAATGCATAACTGTAAATTACACTCATTTTTTTCTACCCCATCTTGTATATCCTTGATCACAACTCTTTCCTCTTCCTTCTCCTTGAACCTCTTTTCTATCTATTATAAATCTTGCACCAAGATGAATATGAATAAATAAATCAAAATCCTCCATGTATTATAATTTCATGTTAGTTGAAATTGAGATAAGGGTTCCATCCATGGAGAAAGGGTTTGGTATGTATTAATGCATAAATGAGCATCATCCATATCATCACAAATTATGCCAGGACTACGCATCTTTCCCTGAGAAGTGTGATATGTTTGCGTCACAAAGCATAGCGGTCTAACTGATAAGCCTGGATCCTAACCCCGGGTGAGCTCCCTGTTCATTATGAACCCAAACTCATTCTGATATAACATGATCCTAGATAGATTGTCTAGTGGAGTAGAGATCCACTTCCAACAAGGAATAAGGCTTCTTCTGGGTGGGTCACAGTCGACAAAATTCAATCCCTTCGCTCTAACATATAGATGCAACATACTTTTTGATTCCATCATTCTAGAGGTCGCATTCAATGAAATATGTGTACTCCATTTTTATGATAATCGAGATAATCCAAGTTGATAGGGATAAGTGGAATAATGGGGAAATCACAATAATAAAACACGCTCTACAATTAACCTAAAGTATGGCAGTTAAAAAAATATGAGAGAAGACAGAAGAGAGAAGAAATACAATAGGGAAAATTTTAAAATAACTACACCATAGGTGGGAGGGTTTTGAATGTAAAATACCTTCAAAATGAGAATGTTTTGCTTAGAAAAATCATCTCCTTATGGGGTAGTGGCTCCAATTGTAAGAAGGATTCTTCATTGACAAAGTGGTGGGTATGACCAAAAAACACTTTGTATTGAATAGGAGGATTTGAGTAGGAGGTTGTGGGATCAAAATCTCTCCAAGAAATCACATACTACGAATGTTGGGATCGTCCTGCAAACACAAAGATTAAAGAGCATAGATATAAAGAAGATAATACATCACACACAGAGACAAACATAATGGGGGCAATGATATCCTTTATTGTGCAGCCAAGTGGAGAAATGAATTTACAAGTCTCGTAGAAGCAACTCACGGGCTTCTACATTTGAATAGAAAACACTCAAGTTTTTTCAAGCATATGGAAAGCAAAACGATTGAGGAACCAACCACGAAATGTAACTAACAGGTATGTGTTGTCACCACCCAACAATCTCTACCTTGACAACAATTTACTTGATAACTTTCCCAATGAATCAATCATCACCTTTCCTACAAGCCAAGAGAAGCCAAACACCACTGCACTTTCTGTAACAATACTGGTTGCTCCAGTATGGACCACTCCACCTCCTCTGAATCAACATAACCATGGGCTAAATCACTGCAACCACTATAGGTGATAATCGTGCTTCTAAGATACCGAAGCACCCATTTTCATGCTCTTTACCTGGTTTTTCCATGTGTCCACTGACAACACCAACTGCATGTTGAATATTTGAGCATTCCATCGCAAACATCATCCTTCCTACTATACTTTCATAAGGTACACGAGATATATAATCCTTTTATTCTTTACAACTAGGACATAAACTTGAAGAAATCTTACAATGGAAACCCAAAAGGGATATTTACCGGTTTCACAATGTTCATACTGGACCTCATAAGTATCTTCACCAAAATTATGTTGTGATAACCACAACTTACCATTTTTCCTGTCTTTGTGCACTTCTATGCCCAATATTTGTTTTGTTTCTCCTAGATCCTTCATCAAAAGTCCTAGCCAACTAAGCCTTTAACCTGCTACTCTCAACCATGCTTTGATTGCAACAAGCATATCATCAACATAACACCAAGATAATGAATCTTCCATTGAAACTTTTGAAGTAAACACCATGATCATACTCACTTCTTAAGAAACTCTGGCTCACCATGAAGGAATCAAACATCTTGTACCACTACCCAACCTACCTTAGGTCGAACAATGATTCCTTGAGTTTGCAAATAGATCTCCCTTTGTGATCCTGAACAACTTCTAATTGTTCCATGTACATATATCTTCTAGTAATGATTTTTTGGATAGTAGGATATCACAATATACATCCCTTATCTCTGTCACTATAACCAACATAGATATACTTCCTTGACCAAATTTGGCTAAGAGAACCAAGTGAGTGTTCACCTCTCACTTCCAGGATAATTTCAATGGAGTATGCAATCCATGGGCTCTAAAACCATGAGCTACCAAAACCATGTGCTCGAAAACCATGACTTTTGACCTAACTTTCCCCCCTTGACTTGGGGTTTCCCATGACCAAATCCAACCAAACCTCCCTCAAAGTCAGGGTGTTACATGCTCCCCCCTATCACCTAGGTCTATGTCTAGACTTTACCGATGAAATTTCAAAGTTGGGGTACACATGCCTAACCAGGTCTTAAATTCATATGCCCATTTACATATAATTAAAAAATGTCAACTCCACCTCAAAATTTGCATTCGAAACCTCAACCTTGTCATTGCTTTGACCTCCATCACCAACAAATAACTCGAATCTCCAAAGAACGCTCCTCTCTATATTCTTTGTACAACAAAAGCTCTTCCTAAGCCCATCAACACTCTGTTATGTGCTCAATCAACTATTTCTTTCTTTTGTGTTATTGGCTCCAAGAGTTTTCTTAAGCTGTTCATTTTCTCTGATTAATGGTTTGGTTGTGGCATCTTTTTAGCCATTTCCCTGAGAACATACTTTTGAGTTTTACCAGTCGAAGTCTTAGGCAATGACTCCATGAACAACACAGTTTTGGGAACCACATAGTGAGGCATTTTCTCTATGTAGAATGAAATCATCTCTTCCTCTATTACTCCCTTGGCAGATGGATTGGTGCTGACAAAAATGCAGGGGTTCTCTCCCCATAAAGGATCGGGCCTCGTCAGAACAACTACATCCACAATTATGGGATGGGAATACAACACCGCTTCCACCTCCACGTTCTTGATGTTCTCTCCCCCTGAGATTATAATGTCTTTGGAACGATTCTTTATTTCTAGGTAATCGTCTGGGTGGATTACTCCCACTTCCCCCGTGTGGAACCACCCACCTTCCATGACTTTGCTAGTGCTCCTCTCGTCCTTGAGATACCCCTTCAAAACGATCGAACCTCTCATCATAACCTCTCCAATATTCACTCCATCTCTCGACACGCTACCCATGGTACTCGGATATTTTACATCCAATTCCACCAAGAAAATCCCCCTAACACCCTATCTCGTTGCGACATTGTTCCTATGAGTATAAATTCCCAACACCATTGTTCGCACTTTCCAGATATGAGCATTCACGACTTCAAATATGTTGCACTACTCCATCTTTCGAGCTCCTTTTCCAAGGCATGATTCGTCGCCGAGGCAATGGACTGCATTGTTCACGTCCTTCACTATTCAGCTTGGAAATAGATCTACCCTCTACACGCAGTATCAACTCTCAAGCGAACTGTTCACAAACTTCATTGCTCGACTCTGCTTACCCAGCGACCATGACCTCCTCCTCACACAGCTCTACTAGATCCCCTTCTCCCTGTTTGTGTGTGGACCATCTTCCCTTGGCTCTCATAGACCACCTCTCGACCTCAACTCTAATACCACTTGTTGGGATCGGCCTGCAAACATTGATATTAAAGAACATAGATATTAAGAAGATAATACACCACACACAAAGACAAACAAAAGGGGGGCAATGCTATCCTTTATTGCTCAACCAAGTGGAGAAATGAATTTACAAGTCTTGTAGAAGCATCTCACGGGCTTCTACATTTAAACAAAAAATACTAAAGCGTTTTCAGGCATATGGAAAGCCAAATGCTTGAGGAACCAACCACGAAATGTAACTACCATGTATGTGTTGTCACCACCCAACAACGAAACCCGATGACAAATGTTATTCTACCATGAATTGTAGTTTTTTCTGCCCCGACACTTATAGTAAAGAGAGACACTATGCTCTTAGTTGAAAGACCAAGTATGAATATACTCACTAGGATTCAATCACATGGACATAAAAGAAGAGACATGGATACCAACCCAAATACCCATGTTCCCATATGATTGAACTAAATCCAAAACAATGAAGAGTAGTGATGAACATGCATCCCCAAAAAGAAATGAATCCATGAGTGAGCACTTTAATCACAATTGGGTTGCCAAGAACCTCTAGAATATCAAGTTCGATGAAAGCAATTTATATCATTAACCATAGTGTGATCCTCAATGCCAACTAGTACTCCAACCCACAAAGCTTTATAAGATGATGCTCTATAGCTATACTTGATCTTGCTACGAGCCGCCAAATAATAAACCCAACCAGAATGGATGACACACCTTAAGAACACATAACATCAATAGCTTAACTACTTGTTCATGCCCATCTAATTAAAATCCTATTAAATTATCCATCCTAATTTGAAGACGAAGGAGCTTTCAAATAATTTCAACAATATCCTCTCAAAACCTACAACTACACCAAAAATAAAACTTATAAGAACCCTTTGATACACCATTCATCACTCACTCTTCCATCCTTCTTAACACCCTAACGTTATTATTTTTTACCCAATCAAAATTTTAGGTCTACCATTATCCCATCACATCCGCACCAAACTCACTCCACAATGTACATATTATAGCAGCTTATCTCTTCCTCACTTAGATGTGTGCCAAGGTTAGAAAGTGTTTTTTAGAATTAATAATGACAAATTAAATGAAATGAATTACTTTTCAATGTACTAAAATTAATATCATAACTTCTCAATAACATATTATATAAAATTAGTTTGGACAAAATATATTACAACCTAAAATCCCATTTAGAAATATTAATAAATATAATATTTTTTTAATAAAATAATTAAATGTTGTGTTGTCAAACGAGCATACATCTCTTATGACTTGTCTCTGCAAAATTCGTCGGGGTTTAGAAAAAGGATTCAAGTGTCGCCATCCAATATCAAACTTCGTCATTAAATTTAATGGGAACCCACCCACCAAATCGATATATCTGTACCTACAAATCTATTTGGAGAAACATCTTTGAAAGATGATTGGAAATAAAAGTGAAGATTATAAAGTGACTTCATGGAAGGTGGGCTACATACCATAAACATGTGAAGTTTGGAAAAATTTCACATGTGATTTTAAGTATCATAAAATACTATATATAAAACAAGTGCAAAGAATAAAAGCTGTATAAATGAAAATAATATTTTTATTTTTTTTATGCGACAAAGTATTACATGTATCGAAAGGCTACATATAAAACAGAGTGTAAAGAATAAAAATTATATAAATGAAGATAATATTTTTTTATTTTTATGCAACAAAGTATTATATGTTTTCAATTAAGTAAATTTTGGGTCGTTGAGGAATGATGGTTGTCCTCTACACCCTGGTTCAATTCTCTTAAGTAATATATTGAACTTATAATGAGTATATTGTTATAACGGCTTTAAACCTTATGACTAACTAATCTTGTGTCCTGAAAATTTTAAAATTTACTACATGAACGTCTCACTAAATAAATACGAAGTATTTAGATATTTGGAAAATTCTTTTGTATATAAATAGAATTTTGGAAACTTCTTTGGAAACTACACCAATCTGATATACTGATAAAAAAAACTGATATTTTTATTGAAAATAAAAATTGAAATCTAAAATTTATTAATATTAAAAAATTGAAAAAACAAAATATTAAAAATGTTAATTAATTTTTTTTAGTAAGATGTTAAATTGCAATTAAGATATTTTAAGTTTAATATATCACACATATAATGTTGTTGCTATAACTTCAACCACTAAAATATGAAATATTAACTTTCTTGTATATACAATTTTGGCTAAAATCAAGACCAAACATTACTGGCCCAAGACCCATAAATAGCTGGCAGAAAGTCTACCTTGACAGACCTGGGCTGATCATTTCAAATTAACCACAGACCTGGGCTGATCATTTCAAATTAACCATTAATTATGAATGTCTTATAACTGTCTTCATCATTAATAGTTGTCAACTAAATGATAATATGCTCTATTGAGAAAAAATATGATATAACCAAACCTATAAGTATATTTATGTTTCTTAATTCCTTTGACTTATGTTTTGTTTTTTTTCAATTGAATGCTGTGACATAAATTTGGAGGAGATCTCATGTTGTTTAAATTGTATTTCTGAATGTATAATTAGATCCAATGTGTTGAAAAAAATATATGATACAACTAAACTGATTTATGTATTTTGATTTCTTTGAGTTATGTTTTGGCCTTTTTCAATTGAATCCTGACATAAATTTGGATGAGATCTCAATTTTCTATTATTTAAATTGCATCTCTGAATGTATAAATGGATTCAAAGTGTTGAAAAATCTATGGAGCACTAGAATTATAAGGGAACAAGGAGGGATGCTCTTGCCTGATCTACTGGTGCTGGTTCAGGATAAACTGGTTCTTAATTACTTGCATAATCTATAGGTACTAGTTATGGTCCATGATTATGTGCTGCTATCTATGCTCTTCTTTTTTTATTTGTCTGTGCCTTTGCCATTTCAAGTCTAGTTTGAGACGCAGCTTTAGACTTAACCACACTCAAATTTACAAATCCAACATTTTCACTAGGATTATATAGACTTAACCACATTCAAATCTGCAAATCCAACACTTTCTCACTTAATTTATGGAAAAATTCATTCGATTCTTAAAAAAAAAAAAAGAATAAAATTGAAGTAAAATGAGAACATACAAATATTTATAGTCAATGAATAGATGAATGAACAAAGGCGTGGAAGGCTTGCAAGGAGCGTTTTCTTGACAGAGATTCCGATCTGATTCTGAATTCCATTTCTGCTCAACACTGCTAAGACAGATATATGTATTACATTAATTGTAAAACAGAAGCCCTTTGAAGATTTGGCATTCAAGTTTATGTTACATCAGATGGGGTTTCTTCCGCCCCCGAATCGAAATCCATCAGTGTTTGAGAAATTTACAATCAATAAAAAGAGGCTCATTTTGAGTATTATGTACACTGTTCAGCACTCGTTGTTGGGTACTGGATCTGTAAATTAGTGTATGGTCTGCTGCGCCATGAGCTTTATATATTTTGTTTCGGAGGTGATTGCGGTAGCCTGCGGGGGATTAAACGGCTACTTTTCTTGCTCATCTTACGTCGAAGGGAACCCTTGCGGGGCATTTCCATGGATTCGGCTGAGCCTGACGAGAGTATCGATGATGGAATGGTCTGATTATTATAAGATGATTGCATCGTCGATTCCCAGCTATGGGAACTCTTGAGCTTCTTCTCTGGCTTGGCAAGGTCTTCCACGCATTTCACATCTACGAGAGACGTAAACGACTGCGACTTGCCGGTGAAATAATTGGACAAACCCCTCCTGCAAATTAGGCAAAAAAACAGCCAAAATCAACAAAAGATTGCCGCAGTCCCCGTTCTAAACAAAGAAAGAGCGATTTTCGTAATGGATGTACGGTTGCCATTAGACTTACTTGCGAGAAGGGAGGCTTTCTCTGAGAGACTTCATGTGGAAGAGAGGGCCGCCATTGCCATCGCGCATCGGTGGAGGGGAGAAACCCCATGAAGAATTGCCGCTGTCCGTGATGTCGTCGGAGGAAGCCGAATAGGCCGTCGAATCGGGTGAAGAAATAGAAAAAGAAGATGATGAAGAAGATAAATTGTATGTCGATATGAAGCGCTCTTCCGCCATGGCTTCTCGTGACGAAAATAGGGTTTCGATATGCAAGCCAGTCTTGAATTTCTGTCACAGAATTTCTTTGTCTCTTTCTTTCTGCAACAACCGATATTCTTCCCCCAGCCAGCGGTCGGCTTGGCGTTTTGTAGGGGGCAGCCGATAAGGATTATCTCCCCGTATGTCCACAGAAATTGCGCCACGTGGAAACGTCACGGGCCGGCGCTTTTCTTGTAGCGGGACAAACCCTGTCCACAACCGGTGTAAGCTTCACTGGGCGGTTTTCGCCTCCCCAGCCAGCAGTTTTAATGTTCCCATTTGGCGGTTTTCGCCTCCCCTATCCGAAGGGTAGACGACCTTACCTGCCAGGTCAGCGCTCTTTTACGTTTCGCAGGATTATTTTGATTCCGATGACGTGGGGAGCACGGGGATATCCGGAATTGAGTCTTGGTCGGCGACGAGGATTTAATACGAGTCTGTGGAGCGTATTCCATGTTGGATCGTCATCCACAGCCTTATCCGAAAGAATAATTAAATTCTCATCCGAAAAGTTGTCCACCGTATCCGGATTTATATCTCGATGTGTGTCCCCTCTTTGTTACACCAAAACCCCAACGCGTGTTCGTTGTCGTCGCCTGTATATTACTTCCATCTACAAGCAAAGCAAACCATATCCCGGGCAAAAGTAATGACGTGCTCGCTTTCTATTTCAGTTGAGGTAAGATAATATACTAATTCTCAAAATATATTTATAAACTCATCGTAATGGTATTGAAGTTGGGTCGCCTAACAAACTAAACCTATATTTTAATTAATTAAATTAATTAAAATTGACTAAATTTATTATTATGAATAAAAATTAAAATAAAAATATATTTTTTGCTTTTTATAAAAAAAAAATTCAATTTTAGATTATTAATTTTATTTTTTAACTTTATTTTAATAATACTATATTATTATATATATATATATATTTCATTTATATAATATATTATATGATAAAACTCAATTTTTTTAATTTATTAACTTTATGTTATCCTCTCCATCTCATTCATACAACTTTATAAAATGCATTTCAATACAACAAACACCAATATTCAGACAAATGAAAAAGTCAAGTCAAATCCCACTTGGGTCTCTCATTTTATTCATTTGGCTGCATTCATGGAGACAGGTTCATAACCACCAAAACATTATCCCTTAAAGTTTTAGTCATGTGAAGTGGGCACTCATACCTTCCACTCACACTTCATCTACCTACTAAAAAACCATAATATATATTATCTTTGGTTAAAAGCTCTCCCATGTTTCCATCCTACTTTCTTATCCATCTAAACTTTTTCCATGTATTTTTCCTATTTCATTTTTAAAAGGAATATAGTTAAAAGTGTATAAATCCATTTCCCCATCAAATTTGACATGAATTTGGTAGAAGTCACAATTCAATTTGATAGAAACTTTTACCATTTTGGATTTTGATTTATTTTAAAATAATTAAAAATATTAAAAATAAATAAATCAAAATATAATATTTATTTAAAATAAAAATAAAAAACTCATCCAAATATTTAAATTTATCCACTTATCAAAACCAAAATATATACAAAATCTCCATTTAACAATATCATATATTCCATCCTTAAATGCAACCCAATGATCTCCTCTTCCATGAATCGGATCAATCCTATTTCTTCAATCCATAAGCACATTCAATAAAAGTACTATTAGGTACATTAAGACCATACCTTAAGCTCGTTACACTTACGTATCATTTTCTCATAATTTTTAAACAAAATCCTAATGCCAACAAATCTTCATTAATTCTCAAATTATTTACATTTAATAGTCTACCTATAATAACTACTATCATAAGTATTCGTCCTATGAATTAAAATAGGTTCCTATTGCATTAGGATTCTAAAACAAACATTTATAACATAACTTAAAAACTGAGATGCACTTCACTCATGAGTATTATGTAATGAAGTTGGCTAAACATTTTACTTTTTGGGTTTTTTTGGTGGGAATCTCGTGATATAAATTTAGATAAAATCGCTATTTTATGTTGTTTAAATTGCATTTATGAATGGATAAATGGATTCAGCTTGCTGAAAAACCCTTGAGGCACTCACATTATACAAACTTAGCCACTCAAATCTGCAGATCCAACCATTCCTCACTAGATTGCGAGCAAAATCAAACAAAAAAAAAAATCGCCAAAAAACAACCAAAAGATAAAACGTTTAAACTACGCTTTATGCAATGACTTTAACATAAGATAGTTCTAAGATCAAATACACAAGTGAGATAGCCACGGAATGGCTAGTACATGTCTTAATAAAGTGTAAATAAATTATTAGATCTACAAACTACAAAAGTATAATTATATATAATTTTATTTCTCAACTTCTGGATCTACAAACTAAAAAAGTATAATTATATATAATTTTATTTCTCACCTTCTGGTTGTTATTGCATGTATAATATTGTTAAAATTAAATCCATTCTCAACTATCTTATCTGGTTTGGATTCATTCTATATACTATTTGTATTTTTGAGGCTGAATTTATTATATATAATTTGTAGTATTTTTGTTACAAAGTACATCTCTAAGTGCATCCAACTTTTACTTTGTGTTGGACATGTTTTCATGCAACAAAGGAGCCCTAAAATGGGCAGTCGAGAGCATTCTGTGATAAGGAGACCATCTCGTTATCATCAATGTTCAAAGAAGTGTGACATACAAGGAAGGCCACTCCTAGCTCTGGGAGGACACTGGATCGTGTATGTTTTTGTATAATCCTATACAAATTTTAGTTTTATGTAGTTTAACAGGAACATTTGGGGTTTAAGAGAAAATCATATACAAATTATTATTACTCTGTATTTTTCAATTTTCTTGACATGGAGCCAATTGGGTTCTTTATTTCTTGTAGTTTTTGTTATGTTTCTGCATAAGGGTTGGTAAAGTAATAGGTTTGGAAACACTGTATATGGTATATAAGATGAGTTAAAATTGCTTATGGAACCTTGGTCTAAATGTATAATTGATGCAGGATTTCACAAGCCACAATACACTGCATAGAGGCCACCATGTTGTGACTATGCAATATTAGAATATAAAGGCCACCATGCTGCAACTCTGCAATATTAGAATATATTTACAGAAGTCATATTTGTATGCCCAAAGCTGAATAATGAAAGAAATAGAGAGGATTATTGTGGATCTAAAGAAGTATGTAAAAGTAGAAGGTAAAATACCAAAATATAACCTTCAAATTATTTCAAAATTAAACAAAGATATGATTAGATCTTTGGGTTTTCCTCTCGACTCCGCCCACGTTCCAATGCAACCGTTGGTGCTACACATGGGGTATAACAGTGTTATGTGGCATCAATACCTGAGTACTTCAAGTAAGATGATGGAATTTGCTACCCTGAGATTGAAGATCATACTCCAAGTTTGGAGATCATTTCGCTTATGGATTGATTTGAAGGCAACATTGCCTAGTCTATTCACCTCTTCATCAGAAGCAAGGGCAAAGCAAAAATCACGACCAGAGAGAAGAATTGGATCCTAGTGCATTCATATCGCCACAAGATGGAGTCAACTGCACCAAAAATATATTGACTGCAACAATCGAGTCTAGCAACAACAAAGACTACCATAACCCTTTGTACATGGCCTTTTTTAAAATTTTAAAATTTTAAAATATTTATTATTTCTAACAAATAGGGGAAAAAACCAAACATACCAATGCTAATAAAGTCCCATAACAACCCCTATCCCAATCACAAAATCCATATTATGAAATAGAAAAATACAAAAAAATATTTATTTATTCAAAATAATTAAAATTATAAATCGTTTTTTCAAAACATTGGGAATTTTTTTTAAAGGGTACCAAAATGCACTAAGTAATATTCTAAAATGCACCAACTAATAGCAGTTCAACGATCATTCATCATGAGAGGAATCTATAGTCCCTAGTCGGAGGCAGGGACTAACAAGTAGAAATTAGATATCATTGACACTTATTGGAAATTAGAAATTTGTCATTTGTTACCAGAGATGCTCCAAATTCAATGGAACTTCCTCTATTTTTAAAGTTGGTAAGTGAACCAATCACTATCAAGGGAAAAAAGTACACATATTTTCAACCAACACTCCTTTTCATGATGTTAGAAAAACAGGATCGCAGAGCCATCAATTAAAACAAATGCGGAAATAAAACACAGAAGATACACAATTCAATATAGACACAGATATACGTGGTTCACCCAATGTGGGATACGTCCACCAAAGAAATTTCCAGGTCATTCCTTTATTATTATCCAACAAATGAAGGGATACAACATACAACAAACCCGTTGTAACTTCCTCTTCTTTCTCTCACAATATCCTATCTCAGAATACAATATTCGCCATGATACATAGCCGCAATACATTTCCTTCATAAAAGAGGGTTTCCTTCTAGAGAAAAAAACCCTAACATAACTTAAGAGGGTTTCCCTTCTAGAGAAAAAAACCCTAACATAACTTATAGTCGACCGCTAATCTTTATAATGAATTTGTGAACCAGATTTTTTACAATGAAATGGCAATATACATTTACAAGGCAATTTTCCTTCGCCGAGGGCTTCACCAACTCCTCGGCTAAGGGACCCGCTTTGCTCCTCAACTCCAAGTAGGGCTAACCTCTCCCCTGCATGAAAGAGTGTACATTCTTCTAGGGTGTAAAGTCTCGATGGGGTATAAACACAGCTAAAACAAAGACCTCCGGACCGAAGATAATATAGTTCCACAACCAACAATCTCCACTTGGAGACCGGACTTCAACAACTCCATCGATGTTGTGTATGATGGAATATGATCCTTCTTGACCAAAAAATTCTCATCTTCATATTCATTCTGAAGACCAACTAAACCGAAAGTGTGAACTCATTTTCTCCCTTTTTACTACCTTTGTTAACATGTCCGCAAGATTATGGCTAGTGTGTAACTTTTCCAACTTCAAATGTCCATCTTCCAAGATGGATCGTATGAAATGAAACCTGTTGTATATGTGATTAGTCTTCAAATGGAAGGATGAGTTCTTTGCAAGATGAAATTATGAATTCCCACCTGCCACAAGATAACCTACTATTCTCTCTGTACTTATTTCCCACCTCCATTAAACCCTCTCTATAATCAAATCATATTTTTACTAGCCTATGTAGCAAAAATATACTTTTGTTTCTATTGTTGAAAGCGCAACAACAACCCTTTTTGTAGTTTTGAAATCCAACTTTTTTTTTCCACCTACAGTAAAACATATCTCGGTGGTGCTTTTTCCTACTATCTTTATCTCCGCCATATTTGAATTTCAACATAGTCCTCAGAGAACAACCGTCTCGAATCTCCAAAAAATAAGTGTAATGAGTAGTAGTACCTCTCAAATACCTAAGAATCCAATTTTATCAGCTTCAATGTTCTTAATTCGATTGTTCATATACTTTCAATAACTCCCAATCGCATGTGCAAACCATCACATGTATCACACTCAATCATAATGAATAAGTGGGACCTCCAACATGTATTTTCTGACTTCCTGTATCTTCATGACATACATTTCCTTAGTTAATTTGAAATGGATGGCCAGCAGTGTACTAACTGTTTTTCATTCTCGTGATTTTAAACCTCTCCAACACCTTCTATGTACTCACCCCAAGACAATGTCACCTATGTATATTTCTTGTCTCTTTGTTATTCTCATACCAAGGATTTTCTTTTCAAAATCCAATTTTCATTGAAAAATGAATCTTATTTAGCTAATTTCTTCTTGAGCACATTTACATCCCGCATATTAGCCCTCGCAACAAGCATGTCATCTACATACACAGCAAGATAATATAGCTTCCATTTTCTCTAGCCTTTTAAAATAAACATTGCTGATCAAATGACATCTATTATAACTCGTTCCGGCTATAAACTCACAAACTTTTAAATACTATCGCTTTGAGTTTTATTTTCTAGCTTTCACAAGCTTTTCTTCAACTTGTATACCAAATTCTCTTCCTTGACCTCATAAATTCTCGTGGTCAGCCGTGATATAAATCTCTCTTTCCTCCAACTCCCCATGGAGAAAAGTTGTTTTTACATCTAACCTGCTCAAGATGCAAATCTTTTATCGCTACAAGACTTAAAATAGTCCTAATTGTGCTCATTTTAACAATAGGAGAAAAATATGTCATCAAAATCTATACATTTCTTTGTGCAAACCTCCTTACAACAAGTCTAGTTCCTGTACCAATTTTTTCTCCATCTTCTTCCTTCCAACTCAGAACCCATTTATTATGAAATGCCTTTTTCCCATGCGAACTCAACCAAGTCCCAAGTCCTGGCCATTTACCAAGGTATCCATTTCTCTTTCATTCCTTGCTCCTACTTATTTTTGGTTTCTACCTACATCGCTTCTTCATAACTTCTAGTCAATTCCAATAACAATAAATAATACACAAATGTTACTGTCCATGGGTATAATTAATTTGGTAGATCTTCTAACAACACTCAGAGGGAGTTTGAGGTACCCGCTTCCGCTGTCGTGCATTTTCATTTTCTCAAAGTACCTTTGAATTTATTTTCTTTCGCTGATCTCATCAAGCACCGATATTCTCGGGTTTCTCTTTTAACTTTTTCTTTCCCTACAAATGATCTTTTTAGATGACCTTCTCATTGAATAGGATATCTCTACTCCTAATGATTTTGTGATTTTTCATAATCCCATAAACGAACTAAATCATTAACATCATATCCAATAAAGGTAATTTTGGATTTTGCCTCAAGCTTTGTTCTATTTTCTATCAATATGGACAAATACAACCAAAAGTCTTCAAAAAAAAGAATAGTTTACCTTTTTAGATGTTCATGCCTCCTCCTGGAAATTCCACCATCCAAAGAGCTTTAAGGTCCCTATTTATTAAGTAAACAATGATATCCACAACTTCTGGCTGTAATTATATATACAAGATGCAATTCCATACCTCTTGCACGCCTCCATGATCGGTCTCCGTTTCATCCTTTCTCTCGACAATAACCATTTTCGTGGTGTTCATGAACCGCTCTCTTTACTAATCTCCATGGTATGAATAAAGAATCATCAAATAAACTCTTATTTCAATATTCAATTTCCATTATCTAATCCGGTATTAATCTCCAACCTTTTTCCGCTTCTATAGCCTCTCAAGTCCAAAGCTTTCCATTTCGGAAGTATCAAAAACACTGCTTTGTCGTAATGTAATAAACTCCAAGTTTCTTGGCTTGCATCATCAATAAAAGTAACATCATAACGGAAAGCCACCAAGAGACACTCTGTGTTGGGACCACACACATTTGTATGCACAAGTTTAAACTTCAATCTTTCTTTCTTTTCCACTGGTGGTACCGACTCTCTTTGTTTTCCATAAACATAATGATCACAAAAATCCAAATCAACCTACCTCAAATATGGAAACAAATTTCTCGAGTGGAGAATCTACATCCCCTTCTCACTCATAGTTGTTGTGCATGTTAAATGATATATTTATTGTATGCATTTTACTCTTAGTTATTCTTGTTAATGCTACTTGTTGTGAGTAGAATGATGCATATAAACTTCCATTTATGTGGTTGAATGTTTCTATATGTGTTTAGTTTTTATTGTGCATAGTTAAAGTAGTTTCATTTACATTTTTAATTAGTATGGACAACTGCATGAGTTTGAATGTGATGTTGTGTATTATTTTCGCATCTAGATTTGGTATCAAAAAATTTCATTTGGTCGTTTTAGCAGTGGCATGACCCATCTTGGGGTTGGGTGCATTAAAAATTTTCTTGGTGTGTCCGAGATGATAGTTTTATTAGTGTGTCTAAGTTGAAAAAATGATTTGTTGGTGTGTCTAAGACGAGAACTAAATGGCCCACTTATGTTACATGCAAGCTAGGATGTTTGGTCTCTATGATGAATAGGTGAGTGCAACTTAACTATAACATTTGGATGTGCATCCTCATGCTTGGACTCATAATTTGAATTGACCATTCAATATTGCTTGGGAAATGAGGGAAACTGATGCACATCCATATGGCATAGTTGAGTTGAGTCCCTCAAATGACCACCTATTTTATTTCCCTGAAGGGGGAGTTTGTTCACCCGTATAAGGAATTTTTAACACTTGGAGGAATGGGTGGTGTATCGGATGAATGCTCTATGAGTGGACCATATATTTGTTGTGGACTTTGGGTGATGTTATGGAACAAAAATCCTATATACATGTTCTTCTATGTGTTAGAACGAGGTAAAACTCCAAGGACACGTGTCAGTCGAGAATGGGTGCATATGTTGCACTAGTTTTCTCTTGGAATTGGTGATGAAATTGCTTGTTCATCCAAGGGGAGTTCATGAAGAAGTTGAATGAGCCATGAACTTGAAGGACTTCCAACTAGATCGACAGTTATAGTGATTAGGTACCCATGTATTTTGATGGATGGTTGTTCCTTTATACGAACTTCTTTAAATTGGTGATATCTACAAGAAGCAAGTCCTTGGTTGAAGAAATAGATAAACTTTGTTGACAAGGAGCATATTCAATTTCTATGGGAGTGTTGGAA